>NW_006497159.1:1723247-1791385 GCF_000471905.2 Amborella trichopoda
CACAGCCTCAGTCCATGCTGCACGACCCTAAATTGCACAACCTCGGTCCATGCTACACGACCCTAAACTATACAGCCTCAGTCCATGCTGCATGACTATAAACTGCACAACCTCGGTCCATGCTACATGACCCTAAATTGAACAACCTCGGTCCGTGCTACATGACCTTAAACTGAACAGCCTCGATCCCAGCTGCACCACCCTAAACTGCATAGCCTCGGTCTGTACTACATGACCCTAAACTGCACATCCTCGGTCCGTGTTGCACGACCCTAAATTGCGCATTCTCGGTCAGTGTTGCACGACCCTAAACTGCACAGCCTCGGTCAGTGCTGTAAGACACTGAACTTCACAGCCTCGGTCCGTGCTGCATGACCCTAAATTGCACAACCTCGGTTCGTACTCCAAGACCCTAAACTGTATAGTCTCGATAGGTGCTGCACGATCCTAAACTTCACAGCCTCGATCTATGTTGCACGACCATAAACTGTACAGCCTCGGTCGATGCTGCACGACCCTAAACTCTACAACGTCGGTCCATGCTGCACGACCCTAAACTACACATTCGCAGTCCATGCTGCACGACCCTTAACTACACAGCCTCGGTCCATACTGCAAGACCCTAAACTACAGAGCCTCAGTCCATGCTGCACGACCCTAAACTCCACAGCTTAGGTCCATGCTGCACAACCCTAAACTACAAAGTGTCAGTCCCTGCTGCATGCGTCTAAACTGCACAGCCTCGGTCCGTGCTACATGACCTTAAACTATAAAGCCTCGGTCCATACTGCACGACCCTAAACGACACAGCTTCGGTCCATGCTGCATGACCTTAAACTACATAGCCTCGGTCACTGCTACAAGACCCTAAACTACACAGCCTCGGTCCGTGTTGAATGACCCCGAACTGCACAGCTTCGGTCCTTGCTGCATGACCCTAAACTTCATAGACCCAGTCTGTGCTGCACGACCCAAAACTGCGCAGCCTCAGTCCGTGCTGCACGAGACTAATCTGCACTGCCTCAGTTCGTGTTGTACGACCCCAAACTGCACAACCTCGGTCCGTGCTGCACTACCCGAAACTCATGACCCTAAACTGCATAGCCTCGGTCCGTGCGGAATGACCCTACATGCTGCACGACCCTAAACTGCACAATCTCAATCCATGCTGTATGCTAAACTGCACTGCCTTGGTCCGTGCCGCACGACCCTAAACTACATAGCCTCAGTCCATGCTGTACGATGCTTATATGCACAGCCCGTGTCCATGCTGCACAACTCTAAACTACACAGCCTCCGTCTATGCTGCACAACCCTAAACTACACAACTTCGGTCCATGCTGCACAACCCTAAACTGCACAGCCTCAGTCTCTGCTGCATGACCCTAAACTGCACAGCCTCTATCCGTGCTGCATGACCCCAAACTGTACAGCCTCGGTTCATGCTACACGACCCTAAACTGCACTGCCTCAGTCCGTGCTGCACGACCTTAAACTCATGACCCTAAACTGCACAACATCGGTCCGTGCTGCACGACCCAAAACTGCACGACCTTGGTTCGTGCCGCACGACCCTAAACTTCACAGCCTCGGTTGTGCTGCACGACCCTAAACTGCTCAGCCTCAGTCCGTGCTACATGACGCTATACTGCACAGCCTCGATTTGTGCTGCATGACCCTAAATTTCACTACTTCAGTGTGTGTTGTATGACCCTAAACTACACAACCTCGGTCCGTGCTGCATGACCCTAAATTGTACATACTCGGTCCGTGCAGCACGACCCTAAACTTCATGGCCTCGGTTCTGTTGCACGACCCTAAACTGCATAGCCTCAGTGCATGTTGCATGACTTTAAACTGCACAGCCTCGTTCCGTCTTGCACGACCCTAAACTACATAGCCTAAACTGCACTGCCTTGGTTGTGTGTTGCACGACCCTAAACTGCACAGCCTCGGTCTGTGCTGCACAACCCTATACGCCACAGCCACGATCTGTGCTACACGACCCTGACTTGCATAGCCTCGGCCCGTGTTGCATGACTCTAAACTGCACAGCCTCGTTTCATGCTGCACAACTTTAAACTGCACAGCCTCGGTCCGTGCTGCACGACCCTAACTTGCACTGCCTCGATCCCTGCTGCACTGCCTCGGTTTGTGTTGCACGATCCTAAATTGCACAGCCTCGATTTGTGCTGCAGGACCCTATACTACATAGCCACGGTCTGTGCTGCACAACCCTAACCTGTACATCCTCGGTTCGTGCTGCACAACCTTAAATGTCATGGCCTCAGTTCCTGCTACGCGATCCTAAATGGCATAGCATCGGTTCGTGCTGCATGACACTTAACTGCATAGCCTCGGTAGGTGTTGCACGACCCTAAACGGCACAGCCTAAGTCCAAGCTGCACGACCCTAAACTGTACAACCTCAGTCCGTGTGGCACGACCCTAAACGGCACAACTTTGGTCCATGCTGCATGACCCTAAACTGTACGTCCTCAATCTGTGCTGCATGACCCTAAACTGCACCGCCTCTATCTGTGTTGCACAACCCTAAATTGCCCAGCCTCGGTTCTTGTTGAACGACCCTAAACTGTACAGCCTCAGTCTGTGCTGCACAACCCTAAACTGCACTGCCTCAGTCCGTGCTGCATGATCCTAAACTGCATTTCCTCGGTCCGTGCTGCACAACCCTAAACTGAACAGCCTCAGTCCGTGATGCATGACCCTAAACTATACAGCCTCGGTCCATGCTGCGTGACCCTAAACGGCACAGCCTTGGTCCTTGCTACATGATCCTTATACAACCTCACTCAGTGTTGAACAACTCTAAACTTCACCGCCTCGGTCCACGTTGCATGACCCTAAACTGCACAGCCTCGGTCAGTGCTACACAACCCTAAACTGCATATCCTCAATTTGTGCTGCACTACTGTAAACTGCACCACCTCGATTCATGCTGTACGACCCTAAACTGCACAGCCTCGATCCACGCTGCACGACCCTAAACTGCACAGGCTTAGTCCATGCAGCACAACTCAAAACTGAACAGCCTCGATCCATGCTCGGCGGCCCTGAATTGCACAGCCTCGGTTCGTGCTGCACAACCCTAAACTGCACAGCCTCGGTCCGTGCTGCACAACCCTAAACTGCACAACCTCAGTCGATGTTACATGACCCTAAACTACATAGCCTAGATCCGTTCTGCACGAGGCTAAACTGTACAGCCTCGGTTTGTGCTGCACGACCGTAAACTACACGGCCCCGATCTGTGTTGTATGACCCTAAACTGCATAACCTCGGTCGATACTGCACGACCCTATACTACACAGCCTCGATCCGTTCTGCATGACACTAAAACTCCATAACCTCGATCTAGACTCACGACCCTAAACTGCATGGTCCGTACTAGATGGCCTTAAACTTTAGTGGTGGTATGTGCTACATGACTTTAAACTGCACCACACCATGGTTGAAACTATCATACTTTATACTGTAGTGGTGGTCTAGTTGCATGACCTTAGAATGCATGGTCCTAGTCGTATGAGCTTATATTACATAACTTTGGTCTAGTTATGTGACCTTAAACCATAACACCCATCCTAGCCGCATGACGTTAAAAGGCTCAGCAACTACGGTCTAGCTGTATGACCTTAAACCATAATGCAGGTCCTGCTGGCATGACAATAAACTGCTTTGCCCAGGTCATGGAGGCATGACCATAAACGTGCCCCCACATACGCGCACACGCCTTTACGTGCACCTTCATGCACGCGTTTCCTAACCTACCTGATAGTGTGCACGCACCACCTTCATTACCTCCTCAGTGAGTCCATTCATTCCATCACCATACCTCATTCCCCAGTGAGTCTCACTCATGCTCACAAAAAGGCGAAACATACTGCCATCCATATGTGTTGTAAGTTAGTGGGTCATCATCGTCCACTCACATTCCATACATCATCCATATCTCATAGGTGGCCCCGTGCCATCTCCCCAAGTGAGCCAAGTCACCACCATACTCACTCCATTGCCTTCATAGACTGTCATCCATCACCATCACGGTGCAGCTGTATGACCTTAAACCATGGTGCACGTCCAAACTGCATGACGTTAAACTATTTCGCACAGGTCCCAGATACGTCACCTTAAACATGCCTTCACAAAGAAAAGAGAAAAGAATAATGGGCATAGTTTATACCTGAACAAGGGAACACTATGAGTAAAAATAACAAATGGGCATGGTCACGAAACCATGACTAAAAGAGCTTCGTGATTAAAAAAATAGGCACGGTGAAAACCAGAAAGGGCATCGTGAGAAAGAATGAAAAAAAGGGTGGACATGACCAAAAGGTCGTGGGTAAAATCGCCTCTACGATGCTGCTTTCTAAGACCAAGCGAAAACCCGTAAAGGATGTTTGAATCAATGAACAGGTTGATGCAGCACTAGCCTCAACAAACGACTTCAATTCCTCACATAAAAGAAGAAAATCCCTGGTTACATAAAAAACAGGAACATAAAAACATGAGCTTTAAGGAAAAGATTCCGACAGTCTGAGTCCAGTTGCAAAAGGAATTGAAAGACAGAAGACTCACCAAGACGGCAAGACAAGTCTCATGAGGAAGAACATTATTCTCACAAGGTCACAATTACACTCTAAGCAACAAACATTACAAAGGAAAGAAACTGACAAAGAAAGGGGAGAACCTACCAGAGGCTTCAGCTCCCCTAGGCGACAGGTTCTGACCTTTAGGACTGGCTAACACTACCCCCGACTTGACCCAGTAGTCAAGACTCAAAGTGGTACTCTAAACATCAAAAGCAAACCTAGTGTAGCAGCAAATAGCGCCTACCAAAGCAAATCAATGAACCCAAACAAAATGGGAACAATGCCCTTCGCCACGGCACTCAATTGTCAGATGGGTCCGATTCTGACTGACGAGGTTTGTACAAAATCCTCAGATTCAGAATCACAAACAGTCTGCACGAGGGTGAGGACTTCGACAGGATCCCTCAAAAAATTCTTTTCTCCCTCTAAAGTCTCCATGGGAGGACCCGCGAACAATGCATTCCTACGTTTGAGCAGCCTAGTTACACCATTACGTGACTCTCCTTGGTGTTCATGTGGTTCTGTGGCTAGGAGAGAAAAAAGTAAAAGGCGAAGGAAACTTTCTAAATGATTGTCCTTCTTACTTCTCTTGAAGCACAACATTTGGTGGGGCAAGCTGTTTGAACGTATTTTTTAGCACCTTGGTCTTTGGTAGGAAGTAGGTTAATAAAGCTTACAAAACAGTGAAAATTCTCGACAATCTCAGAATGGTGCCAGAATTGGTCAAGATCATCATCAACACTTTAAAATACCATCTGCCATGTTTTGTCGGATTCTGAAATGTTTAAGGCAACGAACACAAAGGAACAGTTTTCGAAAAAAGGGCATTTAGCACCCTGAAACGGACCCTACCACTGGAAATACATTTTCGTTGCTTTAAATCACTGTGGGACCACTGCCATTTGATTCAGTACGGTCGAAGACCCCTATGGACTATGTTTCGGCTTAATCGGACACTTCAAGACAAAGATATAAGCAAAACATTGAAACATGAGGGGCTGCACACTATTTCTGTGTGGCCTCACTGCACCAAAACACCAGAAAAGGTGGTTGTTTTTACAGTCATGGGTAGTTACTTTCGGGGCCCGTAACTCACTTGTTCTGAAGTAGGATCACTCCCAAATTTAGTGAGCGTATTCGTCTCATCAAGACGAACAATTAGATATGTGGCACGCCCCAAGACGATACTCGATCAGGGAGAAAATCTAGAGAGAAGTTTCCAATCCGTGAAGAAATTACAGAAAATTTAACAGCGACATGCCTTGCTCGATGGACCAAATGACGACGCTCGCGCAACGGATCAACACGAAACTAATTCCATTATGTGTGTAAGGTCTAAGCTTATCGTTGGTCCGAACCCCATACATGATGGACGGTCATATTTCATGCATGAAGTCGACAAACTAACTGAAATTTCAGCCCCCGGATTCGAGATTCCAACCAAAACTCAAAAGTTGCGAAATCTTCGTTCAGGCTCCAAATCACGTCTCGTTTGTTGTCACGCGATCATGAAGCCATGCTTAGTGCACTAAGATGAAACAATTATAGAAAAAAATCAAGGAATGAGTGCACTATTGATCCGAAGTTTTCAAGATTCACACAAATTTCAAGTCTCATGATTATGGCTCAAAAACCTGATTCATGGCTCAAAGTTGGTATCAAAATGATCGCCATGTCTAGCGCTACAAGAAAAAGCTAATCTTTCAATGAAACAGGCATAAGAGAAACCCCGTGTCAGCCACGGAAGATCATGCAAGTTTTTGAGCAGCAGTAGGGACAGTTCTGAAATTCCACACACTATTAAACAGGGGCAAAATAGTCCTTTTGCACCCATTTTTAGAATTCTTTTAATTCAATTAAATCTTAATTTTCAATAATTAGGTCTAATTTTGATCAATCGACCCATATTTGGGCACAATTCTATATAAATAAGCACTGCCTCATTGTAAACATGACCCCTCGACCTTCAGTTGATGGTTGGATGATTGAATAAAAATTTTGATTCCTTGCTTAAGCCTAAAGCAGAAAATAAAAAGAATACGAGCCAAGGGAGGCCATTTCGAGCCAATTTTATTACTAGACGGCGTTCTTCTTGATCTAAGAGGGTGCCCACGCGAGTCAGCCCGAGTAAGTCCAGAACGCATCTTCAAAATTCCTCTCTCACCGGTTGGTAACACTTGCCCCCATTTTCGAACGAGGTTTCCGAGAGAGTGATCTCATAAACGTCCCGGGTCTCCCCCGAAATCCGAGACGTGCGTCGCCCGATCCTCTAGGATCCAGAGGACGCGATCGAGGCACCTAACCACACTTAGCCGACACGCTCAGATCTTTGAGACCGGTTAACAAAACTACCCCCGACTGGACCCGATAGACGGGACCTATAGTGGTATTCTAAGTATCCAAAGCATACCTGGTGTAATAGCAAACAGTGCCGACCAAAGGCCCTTCAACACACCATCAAAAAAATCCTTGAAACGTGGCTCAACACTAGAGGATACATACAAACCCAGACCAAATGGGAACAATGCCCTTCGACATGGCACTCAATTTCCAGACGTGCCTAATTTTAACTAACGAGGTCCGTAAAAAATCCTCAGTTTCAAAATCACAAACAGTCGACATGAGGGTGAGGATGTCGACAAGATCCCTCAAAAAATCTCTTCTGCCCCTGATGTCTCCATGGATGGACCCACGAATAATGCGTCCCTACGTTTGAGCATCCTAGTTACACCATTACATGAATCTCCTTAGCGTTCATGTGGTCTTGTGACTAGGAAGGAAAAATGTAAAAGCTAAAGGAAATTTTTTTAATGTTGTCCTTCTCTCTTCTCTTGAAGCACAACATTCAGTAGGTCAAGCTGATCGAACACATTTTTCAGCACCTTCGTCCCCGATGTAGAATAAAGAGGGAGCAGGTCAATAGAGCCTACAAAACAGTGGAAATTTTGACAGTATCAGAATTACCCCAAAATTTTTCTAGATCTTCATCAACACTCCAAAAGGACACCTACCAAGTTTTATCATGATCAGATATATTTAAAGCAGTGAACACAAAGAAACAATTTCGACAAAATTAGCCTCTAGTACCCTAAAATGGACCCTGTAACTAGAGAGATATTTTAGGTGCATCAAACAGCTATGAGACCATAGCCATTGGATCCGACATGGTGGAAAATTCCTATGGGTCGAATTTTGGCTTAATCGGGCACTCCAGGACAAAGTTATTGATAAAATACCAAAAAGGGGTAGGCTGCACACTATTCCCGTGTGGCCACCTTGCACCAAAACACCATTAAAATTAGATGTTTTACAGTCACGAGAAGTCAATTTCGGGGCCTATATCTCACTTGTTCCTAGTTAAATCACTCCCAAATTTGGTGAACGTGTTTGTCACAACAAGACGAGTGATTGCATTGGTGGTACGCCCCGTGACGATACCTGAGCAGGGAGGAAATCTAGAGAGAAGTTGCCGATCCTTGAATGAAGATGCAAAAAATTTAACAGCAGCATGCCTCGTTCGAGTGGCCAAATCACGACGCTCGCATATCCGATCGGCTTGAAATCACTTGCATTACGTGCGTGAGGTCCGTGGCTATCTTTGGACTGGACCTCACGTACGATGAACGGTTGGATTTCACACATGGAGGCATAGAGAATGCTTTAATTTTTTATCGTCGGATTTTGAGATTCCGGTCAAAAACTCAAGACAACAAAATCTTCATCCGGACATAAAATCGAGCTGCGTTTGTTGCAACATGATCATGCCCGCATGCTTAGTGTGATTCGGCCAAGACACTAAAGAAAAACATCAAGGAACGAGCACACAATCGATCCAAAGTTTTCAATATTCTTCCAAAATTCAAGTCTCATGATCATGGCTTAAAACATGATTCATGGCTCGAAGCTAGTATCAAATCGACCGCCATACCGATCCCCACAAGAAAACAATCATCTTTCGATCAAACGGGCATCAGAACAACCCCGGATCAGTCATGGAAGATCACGCAAGTTCTCAGGCAGTAGCAAGGACTACTCTAAATTTCATTGTTAGGCAAAGGCAAAACAATCTTTTTGCACCAATTTTTTGAATTTATTTTAATTCAATTAAATTGTAATTATCTTCAATTCTAGGTAGTTTTTGAGGGTAAACCCATGTTTTATCTCAATTCTATATATACAGGCAATGCCTCATTGTAAAAAGGGTTGAATTCATTTTTTTAGATCAATCAATAAAGTTTTGAATTTTTCTTGAGCTCATGGGTACATCTCGGAGAGAGAGAGAGAGAGGAGAGAGAAGAAAAGTGTCGGTACCCTTCAATACGGTAACTTTCTCTCTCCTCCCCTCTTTCTCTCTCCTTTTCTTTCTTTCTTCTCATCTCTCTCTTCGTCTCATCGCTATCTCTCTTTCTCTCTCTTCTTCTCATCTCTATCTCTCTTCCTCTCTCTTCTTCTCATCTCTATCTCTCTTCCACTCTCTTCTTCTGATCTATATCTCTCATTATATCTCTTCTTCTCATCTCTATCTTTATCTCTTTCTTCTCATCTCTATCTATCTCTCCTCCTCATCTCTATCTCTCTCTTTCTCTTCTTCTCATTTTTATCTCTCTCTTTCTATCTCTTCCAGTTATTTATATCTCCCTTTCTGCTCTCTGATTAATACAGTCGGTGAAGCCTAGCACTGATTGCATCTCCTCTCACTTATTTGTCTGATATAGTTGGTGAAGCCTAGTGCCGACTGTATCTTCTCTTTCTAATATAGTACGTGAAGCCTAGCGACAGCTGCATCCTCTATCTCTTCTTTATATAATACAGTCAGCGAAGCCTAACGTTGACTACATCTTCTCTCTCTTCCCTGCCTAATATAGTTGGTGAAGCTGAGCACCGATTGCATCCTCTCTCTCTTCTCTGTCTAATATAGTCGGTGAAGCCTAGTGCCCTTCTCTCTCTTCTCTGTCTAATACAGTCGGCAAAGCTTAGTGTGGACTGCTTCTTTTCTCTTTTCTCTGTCTAATACAGTCAGTGAAGCCTAGCACCAACTATATCCTATCTCTCTTCTCTATCTAATACAATCGGCGAAGCTTAATGCTGATTGCATCTTCTCTCTCTTCTCTATCTAATACAGTCGGTGAAGCTTAGCACCGACAGCATCCTCTCTCTCTTCTCTGTCTAATAAAGTCGGCAAAGCCTAGCACTGACTATATCTTTTCTCTATTCTCATTCCAACTCAGTCAGCGATGCCCAGCGTCGACTGTCTGTTCTCTCCCCTCACTTCTTAAACACAGCAGACGAAGCCTAGCGCCGACTGTGTCTGTCTCTCTTTTCTCTTTCTAACCCAGTCAGCAATGCCTAGCATCGACAGTGTCTCCTCTCTCCTCACTTCTTAAACACAGTCGACAAAGCTTAGCACTGATTGTGTCTATCTCTCTCTTCTCTTTCCAACCCAACCGACGATGCCTAGTGCTGACTGTGTCTTTCACTTTCTTTTCTCCTTCCTTCGCTCTTCTCTTACACTCTTCTCCTTCTTTTTTTGACTTCCTCTCTTTCTCTTCTCTCTCTTACTATCTTACTTCTTACTCTCTCTTTATGACTTTCATTCTGTCTATTATCCTTTCGTTTGATTTAAGAAGGGTTGAGATTAGCCTCTTATGATAGTCCTGTCGTCTTGCCGTAATGTCGTGCCAAAATTACTGTGCCCACTTTATTACCACGACAAACTAACCATCGTGCCTAGCTAGTCAGTATCAGTATTGATGTCTTGTAGTAATTCTGTGAGTCAGTCTGAGTCATCGAGCCTGTTTTACTACAACATCAGGCGAATTATTCACCCGCTTAGTCACTGTAATGATCTCCCTGCCTGGTCAACTCTTCCTTCCCCCATCTTTCTTCTTTCATTCTTTCCTTCTTCTTTTGAATGTACACGCCCGTGTATATTCACCCAAAAGGCTAGGTGAGGTCTACTGACCCACCTGTCTTATAACATTTGCCATATATGTGTGATTGTAGAAAACAAGAGAATACAACCAAGGGAGGCAATTCCGATCCAATTTTATTACTGGGGGGCTTTCTTCTTGATCTAAGAGGGTGCCCACGCTAGCTCGCCCGAGTAAGTCCCAAACCCACCTTAAATTCCACTCTCACCAGTTGGTAATACCTGCCCTTATTCTCGAACGAGGTTCTCGAGGGAGCAATCTCAAAACGTGTCGAGCTTGCCCGAAACCCGAGATGCATGCCGCCTGATCATTTAGATCTAGAGGGTGAGATCAAGGCATCTAACAAGTGACGTGCTCGGGCTGACTTGCGTGGCCTATGGCCAGTTTGGATTCACCTCCCTTGACCTATTTTTCATCTTACTAGCAAAACACACACACACATTAGAGTACAGACAAGTGGGTCTGAGGATCCTACCTTATCATAGGGTGAACACACACGTACATGTGTACTTAGAGAGAAATGAAAGGAATAGCATAAGAGGGTCCATGTCAATTCGACAGCCTTATGGCGTCTCCTTAGTGAAGGACTTTTAGTAAGATCGTACAGTGAGGATAGAAAGAATGGGGTGAGATAGAGGAAATTACAGAGAGGAAATGACAGAGAGAAGGAGGAAGGATTTGAAGGCTAGTATGTCTTTCAACTAGTTTTTCAGAGAAAAGTGGGACGGAGGATGGATTGGATTTCACCTAACTCTTAGTGGCAAAGAATAGAGATTTTTGTGAAGAGAGGAGAAAAAAATGAATGAAAGAAATGATGAAGGTCTACTTGGCTCTCGCTGAACCTTCAAAGTTTGACTTGACGGCTAGGTGTGCATAGTGACAAGACTAGCGCGATGATTGGTTTGGCGCAGTAGCTAGACGGGCATGGTAACTGGACCAGCACAACAGCTAAACTACTCGACGATCAGACGGATGTGACAACGAATCTGACATACTGGCTAGTCTTGTGCGGCAGCTAGATGGGCATGGTAACAAGTCCGGCACAACAGCTAAACTACTCGACAAAAAGACCGGCACGACAATTGTCCTAACACATGACTAGTTTGATGCAGCAGCTAGACGGGCATGGTAACAAGTCCAGCACAACGGTTAAATTGCTTGACGTCATAACTAGCATAGCAATGCAAGGCTCACCCATCCCTCTAGTCAAACAAGTAAAAGGAGAAAAGAGAGAAAGGAAATTGGGCCCAACAGTGTGTGCTGACGTGCGCAGCAGAAAGTGGGAAGGGAGAAAAATCGCACTCGATAGTGTTCACTACCATGCACAACAGTGAGAGAGAAAGAAGGGAAGATCACGCTGGGCATTTGCACTACCGTGCGCAACAGTCAGAGAGAAAGAAGGGAAGATCATGCTCGACATTGGCACTGCAGTGCGCAATAGTCAAAGAGAAAGAAGGGGAGATCACGCTCAGCATTTGCGCTACCGTGCGCAATAATCAGAGAAGGAAAAGATTGTCACGCTCGGCAGTATGCGCTACCGCGCGCAACAGACTTAGTGAGAAGGAGATCACTGGTTTGGCGCCTCGATCTCGCCCTCCAAATCTTGATGATCTGACGGCGAGTCTCGGGTTTCAGGGGAAGGACTTGAGATCGCTCTCTCGGGAACCTTGCTAAAAAACAAGCATAGGTGGACAAACCGATGAGAGAGGAATGTAAGGTGGGTTCGGGACTTACTCGGGTTGGCTTGCATTGGCGCCCTCTTATATCACGAAGAAAGCCCCCCAGTTATAGAAGTGGTTCGGAATCATCTCCCTTGGCTTGTTTTCTCTTGTTTCTACAATCACACACGCATGGAAAATGTTTCAAGATAAGTGGGTCAAGGGACCCCACCTTGCCTTTGGGTGAAAGTACACAGACATGCACTTTCAAAAAGAAGAAGAGAAGGATGAGAGAAATAAGATTGGGATGAGAAGGATTTGACCAGGTGGTGAGATCGACATAGTGGCTAAACTAGTAGGTAACTGACTTGGCGTGGCAGTGAAACAGTCTCGGTAACTAGACTGGCTCAACAGAATTACTGCTAGATGACAATACCAATACCGACTAGCTTGACGCTATGACTAGTCTATCGTGACAGTAAAGCGAGCACAATAACTCTAACTGGCACAACAACATTACCGTTAGACGACAAGACTATCATGGAGTGCTAGTCTCAAGGCCCCTTTGATCAAACGAAAGAGTAAAAGAAAGAAAAGAGAATAGAAGGAGAGAGAGAAGAGAACATGGAGAAGAGAAATAAGGAAGGAAAAGAAAAGAAAGAGTGAGGTGAGAGAGAAAACAGTGAGAGAAAAAAAGAAGAAGAGAAGAATAGAAGAAAAGGGAGAGAGAGAAAAAAGAAGAAGAGCATGAGAGGAGATAGAGGGAAAAGAGAGAGGAAGATAAAGAAAAGAGTGAAAAGCAAAGACAAGAAGTAAGAGAGAGAAGGAAGAGAACATAAGAAACAAACGAAAATGAGATAGGAAGACACAGATGGCGATGAGCTTCCGTTGTTTGTGGGAGAAAGAAGAGCATAGGGAGAACACAAGTGGCGATAGGCTTCCACCGGCTATGAAAGAATAAAGAGGAGAGAAAAAGAACACAGGTGGCGATAGGCTTCTATCGGTTGTGATAGAACGAAGAGGAGAGAGAGAAAGCACAGGCTTTCGCCAGCTCTGACAGAAGTGGGGAAAAAGAGAGAGAACACAGGCGGTGATAGGCTTCCGTCGGTTGTGACAGAAGGAAAAGGAGAGAGAGAATACAGGTGGCGATAGGCTTCCATAAGCTGTGATAGAAGGGAGAGAGAACACAGGCGACAATAACCTTCCGCCTACTGTGACAGAAGGAAAAGAAAGAGAAAGAACACAGGCGGTGATAGGCTTCCGCCAGCTGTGACAGAAGGCAGAGAGAACACAAGCGAGATAGGCTTCTACCGAATGTGACAGAAAGAAAATAGAGAGAAAAAACCCAAGTAGCGATAGGCTTCCGCCAGCTGTGACAGAAGAGAAAGGGGAATTTTGACAGAGGCCCAGCCCGCTACTTAGGTTATGGCCCAACTCACTATTCATGTCTCAAAAGCAATAACATGTCACACCAAACGATAGGTCTGCCATGCGTGAATAGAGAAAAGAGAGAAGTGTAGGGAAAAAGAAAAGTGATAACCAAAGGATGAAGAGAGAGAGTGATAGGATGGAAAGAGAGAAGAAAGAAGAGAAAGAAAGAGATAAAGAAAGCAAGAGATTAAGACGAGAGAGAATATAAGAGAGAGAAAGATAGATGAAGATGAGAAAAGTAGAGAGAAAGAGAGATAATGATGAGAGAAAAGAAGAGAGAAAGAGAGATGAGAGAGAAAAGAGAGATAAAGATGAGAGAGAAAAGAAGAGGAGAGAAAATTACCTTATCGAAGTGTATCGACCTTTCTCTTCTCTCTCCTCTGTCTCTCTCTCTCTCTCTCTCCAAGACGAACCCACGAACTTAAGCAAGAATTGAAATCTTTATTGAATGGAAGAAGTTTTTTTACAAATAGGTTTTGCATGTTTATATAGAATTGGGCCCAAACATGGGTGTATGCCCAAAAACTACCTAAATTGATGATAATTACAATTTAATTGAATTAAAATAAATTCTAAAATTGGGTACAAAATGGTTGTTTTACCCCAGCTCAATAATGTGTTTAATTTCAAAACAGTCCCTGCTGGTGCCGTAGAACTTGTGTGATCTTTCATGACTGATCTGGGATTACTTTGCTACCCAGTTGATCGAAAGATGATTATTTTCTTGTAGGGCTCGACATGACAATCGATTTGATACCAACTTCGAGCCATGGATAGTGTTTTTAAGTCATGATCATGCTACTTGAAATTTAGATGAATCATGAAAACTTCAAATCGATAGTGCTCTCATTGCTTGATGTTTATCTTTAATTTATTCCTTGAATCACACTAAGCATTTTTTCATGATCAAGTGGCAACAAACACAACTCGATTTCACGTCCGGACGAAGATTTTGTCATCTTGAGTTTTTGACCGGAATCAAAAAATTCGGTGACCAAAATTTACAGTAGCTTCGATGCCTCCACGTGTGAAATCCAACCGTTCATCATACGCGGTGTTTGGACTAGAGATAGCCTCAAACATTACACACATAATGCAATTGGTTTCACTTTAATCGGGTATGCGAGTGTCGTGATTTGGCCACTCGAACGAGCCGTGCTGCTGCTGAAGTTTTTGCAACTATCTTCATGAATCATCAACATCTCTTTAGTTTTTCTCGCTGCTCAAGTATCGTCACTAGTCGTGCCACATATCGAAGTGCTTGTCTTGATGAGACAAACACGCTCACCAAATTTGAGGGAGATCAACTAGGGACGAGTGAGATACGGGCCTTTGAAGTTGCTGCTTGGGACTATGCATATCAGCCTTCTTTAATGGAGAATGGTGTAGGAAGGTCGCACGGGGAATAATGTGCAGCCTACCCCCTTTTGATCTTTTACTCATAACTTTGTCCTGGAATGGCTGATTAAACTGAAACTTGATCCATAGGGATTTTTTACTGTGCTGGATCCAATGACGGTAGTCCCATAGTTATTTGACTCACCAAAATAGAATTTTAGTTACGGGGTCCGTTTCAGGGTGTCAGAGGTTGATTTTTCTGAAATTGTTTCTTTGTCTACGTTGCCTTAGACATGTCGGAATACTGCCATCCATCACCACTATGGTCCAGTTGTATTGCCCTAAAACTAAAGTGCACATCTTGGCTGCATGACATTAAAAGGCTTCGCACAGGTCTCAAAGGCACGACTCTAAATACGCCTTCACATGGAAAAACGGGCATGGTGTACACCTGGACAAGGGAACACCATAAGTAAAAATGATGGTGGGCATGGTTATGAAACCATGAGTAAAAGAGTTCCGGGGAAAACAAAATCCAGGTGCAGTGAAAACTCCAAAAGGGTATCGTGAGCAAAAACGGATGAAAGTCGTGGACATGACCGTGAGATCATGGGTAAAAGAGCCCAAAAATAATGGAAGTTGGTGAAAACGGTCTTCACGGTGTCACTTCCCCTGTTTAAGTGAAAACCCACGAAAGGGTGCTTGAATCGACAAGATAGGCTGACGCACGACCATTGCCTCAACCTACATTCAATTTCCAAACAGTCACAATCTTGGCTAATGAGGTCTGCCTAAAATCCTCAAAAGCCAGCATCTAATCGCAACACCAGATGGATTGCCAAGGAATGAGAGCCGCATAAGATCTCCCAACGACATGGCTCATCAGGGAGTGAGAGCGGCATAAGATCTCCCTAGTTCAACAACAACAATAGTACTTGAGGGTGAGGACGATGACCAAAGATCCATTTGGAAATACTAAGAACCAACACGAAGGCAAGAAACTGATGAAATCAAGGTCTAACCTGCCACAGGCTTCAGGGTATGCCTCTCCAAAACCCCCTATCCAACATGTGACCAGACTTTTGGTTGGGTAAGAAGCCCCCGCTTGATAGGACCCACAGAGATACCCTGAGCATCAAAAGCAAACCTGGTGTAGTAGTGAACAATGCCGACCAAAGGTTCATGTATTTGGCCTTTAAAAAAGGCTTGGTAGTCCCTTGAGGGTGAGAACTTTGACAAGATCCCTCAAAATTCCCGAATGATTGCACTTCTTAATTCTCTTAAAGCACAACATTCGGTGGGGCATGCTAACATGGGGCCCCTGCTCAATAAAGCCTAGCAAACAATGGAAATTTGGGTAGTCTCATAATAGCCCTAGAATCATCCAAGATCTTCATAAGGTCTCTCAAAATTCCCTTGCCAAGTTTCTTCGCATTCCAGGTCTCTCAAATGTCCCCTCCCAAGTTTCGTTGCATTCCGACATGTCTAAGGCAACGCAAATTGAGAAACAGTTCCGAAAGAATCGACCTCTAGCACCATGAAATGGCCATTATAACTAGAGCTATACTTTTGGTGTCTTAAATTGCTATCGGACCACCACGATTGGATCCGATACAGTGAAAACCCCCAGGGGTCAAATTTCGGCTCAAATGGATACTCCAGGAAGAAGTTATAGGCAAAAGAGTGAAACAGGAGGGGCCACACGCTATTCCCATGCGACCACCCTGTAACTCCACACCATGGAAGGGGCAACAAGAATAATGGCTTTTGATGCTCATATCTTGTCGGTCTCAAGTCGGATCGCACTCAAATTCGGTGAGCATGTTTGTCTAGTCAAGACGAGCGATTCGATATGAGGTATGCCCCGTGACGATACCCGAGCATGAAGAAAATCTAGAGAGAAATTACTTATCCATGAAGAAAGTGCAAGAAATTCACCAGTGTCATACCTTGCACAAGCGGCCAGATTACGTCACTCGTAAGCTCGATCGACGTGAAACTAATTCCATCGTGTGCATAAGGGCTCGGGCTATCATTGACTCAAACCCCGTACATGATGAACAGTTGGATTATTCCCAGAAAGCCGACGAAGTGACTTCAAATCCTGTCACCAGAATTCCAGATTCCGATCAAAATTCCAAAGTTACAAAATCTTCATTCGGGCATGAAATCGAGCTGCGTTTATTGTCCCATGATCATAATGACATGCTCATTGTAATTAAGTGAAGAAACCACTGAAAAACATCAAGGAACGAGTACACTATCATTCTGAAGTTTAAAGATCTATTCAAATTTCAAGTCACATGATCGTGCACTACAAACACGATCCATGGCTCGAAGTTGGTATCAAATCAATCGCCATGCCTAGCCTTACAAGAAAACAATCATCTTACGGTCAATCGGGCATCGGAACGACCCTGGATTATCCATGCAAGATCACGCAAGTTCTAAGGCAACACAGGTACTGTTATGAAATTCAACGAATTGTTAGGAAGGGGCAAATCTATCATTTTGTGCCATATTTACAAATTTCTTTTAATTCAATTTAATCTTAATTTTCAGAAATTATGGTTACTTTTGATCATCCACCTATGTTTGGGGCAAATTCTATATATGCGTACAATCATTGTACATGTAGAGGACGAAAACCTTTCACAAAAGAGAGAGTTTTTACGTAATACAAGTTTCTCTTTCTTCTCATTGTTGGGTAACGTTTGAGAGAGAGAGTGTGGTGAGAGAAACTTTTGACTGGTACCCCTAAGTTCGAGGAAAAACCTTCTCTCTATTCTTTTCTCCTTCTCCTTCTTTCTCTTTCTTCTCTCATCTCTTCGCCATCTTCTTCGTCTAAGTTCTTCGCAGGGTTCATGCACGGCAGCGGCAATGCCGTGCATGCTTCCCTTGAGTTCACGCAGGTCATGCATGGCGATGGCAACACCACGCGCGAGTCTCCTTCTCTTCCTATTCTTCTGTCGACCTCTTTCAGTGAGGCCTATAGACGGTGCCGCCTATCGCCATCCACAGATGTAGTTTCGACGTCTTAGTGAGGAACCCCGGTGGCGAAACTTGCTACCTCCTGCAGGGGTCCCTCTTCATTGCACATCTATAGTAGACGACAATACCCATCATCGCCCGCTAAAGGCCTCGGCAATGCCTATCACCGTCTATGAGCTTTCTTCGCGTATTCGATGCTCATCATCGTCCTTCTTGCATCCCACGCCTATCGTCGTGCCCCTCATGAGGATTATTATTGTGCGCTTCACAAACAGCTATCACCACGCTCTTCTTCAGAGACTACCTCCACCCGCTCTGGGGCGTGTCATCTCCATATGTTGCCATGGCAATGCCTAGCGACGTCTGTAAATCATTTCTCACCCTTTGACCATGAGCAGTAGTGTAGTGTCTTGGGTCACGACATTGCTACTCCATGGTCGTGAGTGGCAACGCTTAGCGCAGTCGGGATCCCATCTCTTTACCATCTTGTGCCTTCTTTTCACTTTCTTTTCTCTTCTCACTTGATTGAGATTTAGCCTAGCGCTGCCACATCGGTCTCGATTTCGAGTAGTATTACCGTCGTGCTGGTCCTAAAGACTATGTCGATCTTGCTATCACTCCGAGTCGATGACTTCTCAGCTGCCATGCTAGTCTCTCTTCTTCATCAAGTTTTCTTCCCTTTTCTATCTTTATTTTAACTTTACGCTTCATCACCCTTTCGTATGAACGGACAGTGCCCTAAGACAAGGGTGGGTCTCTTTGGCCCACTTGTCTCGCAAATTAACTATGGAAGTGTTGTGTAGAAAACCAGAGGATTGCAGGTCATGAGAGGTGATTCCGAACTACCTAAATCAGTTGGTGGGCTTTCTTCATGACCTAAGAGGGCACCCAGGCGAGCCAGCCCGAATAAGTCCCGACACCTTGAATTCCTCTCTCATCGATTGGTATACCTGCCCTTGCTCTCGAGCAAGGTTCTAAGAAAGCGATCTCAAATCCTGAATTCATTAAAAACCTGAGATACATGCCGCTAGATCATCTAGATTTAGAGGGCGAGATCGAGGCACCTAACCACTAGCGAGAGTGGAGCTAGTCTTCATGTCTTCTCTTTCTCTCCATCGCTTGTTTAACCAGAGGGCAGGCTAAGTCTTGTGCTCACGCTTATCTCATAGTCGAGCAGTACTGCCACCATGCCAGTATGAGTTATCGTGCCCATCTTACTACCACGTCAGACTAGCCATTGTGTCAGACTAGCCATTGTGTCAGACTAGCCATCGTGCCAGTTTGGTCGTCGAGCAGTATTGCCGCCATGCTGATCTGAGTTACTGTGCCCATCTTGCAACCACGTTAGACCAGCCATTGTGCCAGGCTGGTCGGTGTTGATTCTATCGTCGAGTAGTATTGCAATCATGCCGGTCTAAGTTACTGTGCCCATCTTTCTACCATGTTAAGTCATTCACCATACTGGTTTAGCCACTATGCCATCCAAGCCACTTGGTCAAACTTCTTCTCTTATCTTAATTTTTCTTATCTCTTTGCTTCTCTCATTCTTTACGGTAAAATATGTATCGAGAGTCCCTTGTCAAGAAGATGCCGTGAGGCTGTCGAATTGACACGGCTTCTCGTGTGTTATTTTTCCTTTTCTTCCTCTAGTACACACACACGTGTGCGCTCCCACTATAGTAAGGTGGGGACTCATGCCCCAATCGTTTGTACTTTTAATGTGTATATGCGTTTATAGGAAAGAAGACATAGGTTAAGGGAGGCGACTCCATACTGGCCACAGGCCTGGGGGGGCTTTCCAACATGATCTAAGAGGGCGCCCACGTGAACCAACCCGGGAATGTCAGAGACCCACGTGAGGTAAGTCCCACCTTATGACCCTAATTCGTCTCTCACCGGTTGGTACTCCTACCCACGTCTTCTTTATGTGGTTCTTGAGAGAGTGATCTCAGGTCCTGGGTCCATCTCGAACTCGAAACCATGCCACCAGGTCAACCTGACCCGAAGTGTGAGATCGAGGAACCTAACCAGCCATGTACGATGAGTTCATTCCTGAGAAGTTGTTCATTTTTGGCAGGACGCCTCTGAGTCGTGAGACGACTCCTCCTGGTCTCAAAGAGTTGTTTGAAGCTTATGAATTTTTGCATCTTCACACTCACAACAGTTTTGTATCATTTGCTCAGTTGATAAAGTACTTCTTGCGAAGCTACCAGATGCCACGGAGAATGCTTATTTGGTTATTGGCGGGAAGGGAAAGGAAGTTGTGGAAGCTACTCCACCTATTTATGTGCGTCGGTCCGCGGATGACTCTGTTTATCTGACCACTTACTTGACCTTGTTCGTTTGCAAGTTCGCCCTACCAGGTGGACAAGATCCAATTCATCCTGGCTGCTTCTTCGTGGCCTGTGGCATGGTGAGAGGGCACCAGTATGCCCTTACACAACCAGTATTATGTGGCGTATATCACAGGCTAGGGGCGATATCTAGGGGGAAGCCTTTGAAGGGTGGAGGACAAGGTAAAGCTGCCACGGGTAACTTCAAAATGCCCTTCCCACTCCATTATGTTTTTTGATGGCTTGCGGCATCTTTTCCCAACACATATACCAAGACTACTGCCATGGAGGAGACCCTGTGCCCGCAGCTTGTAAAGATCACAGGTTAGAAGGTTATTTTTTGCACTGCTAGCCATGCAAGGAGCTTATTTGGTGATGATTCCTTCTTTATGAGTCATCTCCCATTTTCGATTAAGACTTATACTGATCGTGCCTTCATTGACAAGCTTCGCAAAGTTCTTGATGGGGCTTGCATAGGGATTCCGGAGCTCATGTTTCTTTTGAGTGTCAGAGAAAGCATCCTGCGTTACAGAACTGTGCATAGTGCGAAGCTTGAAGGCTACTACCCACACCTCTTTGCTCGCCAACATGGGTTGGACCAGGGATGTCCCTTCCCTATCCAATTTGAGAAGCGATATGGGTGGGTAAATGCTACGAAGGGAGGAGAAGGACTAGGGACCCTTCGTGAGTCATGGAGGAAAATTCACATCCGAACTGCTTAAGCCACCTATTTGGCGATCACTGAGTTGAGCAAGTTTGTGGTTCCTCACATTGGTCGGGTGGGTCATGCTACTAAGGCATACTAGCAATGGTGGAGAACTGCCAATCATTAATACTGGGAGATCAAGCACACTTGAAAGGCGATGAACAGCTCCTGTCGGCAAGATACTAAGCAAGGGAGGCATTTCGATTCTCCGCATTTTCGAGAGTTGTTTGAACTGGACTATCCTCAAGGCTGGGAGCAGCTTGGGGTGCCCCGAGAAATAACAGCTGACGAGAATTCTCCATAGATGCTCACATTAAGAGAGAGGATAGGGAGCGTATTTGATAATCTCTACTCGATTTTTTAGTGAAGCGAGGTTCGAAAGGTTCCAAGAAGGGACGGGCAACCAGTATAGGATATGAACGCTCTGATTGGTAGCAGTCCTCCTGCTCCGATGACCAGGTCGGGGGAAGTTTTGGCAAGACTTGCATCTGTAGGGGAAAGGAGGAAGGGAAAGAAGAGACTGCAACCCATGCGGTGTCTGAGCCCTAATCCGAGTACGATTCTAACCCTGAACTAGAGCTTCTTGCGATGCGAAAGAAAGCAAGATTTTCTGAGTCCCTTCCCGAGGACTCAGTCAGAAGATGGTACTTCATGTCCCCCCTAATCTGAAATTGATACGACCCCTATTACTGCTGAAAGAATTCCAATCTCTATTGCTACCCTCCCAGTTCATGACGTTAGCACTTCTAATGAGGAGACCGTGTCGGAAGGTGTTCAGGTGATGGAAACTACTACCCCCACCCGAGAAGGAATGTCATCTTTATCTTCCTCCATACGAAGTGTCAGTTCTGGCCCTATTATAGGGGGTAGTCCTTCACAGACGGCGGAGGTGAGTGAGCTTTTGAGTGGGGCTGCTGAAGAGTCTAGAGGCAATGAAGCATCTAATCATCATGAGGAGGTTGCGCATAGTGAGGGCCTCAGCACCGCTGGAGAAGAGGAATGTGTCGTCGTAGGAACCTTGAAGTGGCGGTTCTTACTAATGAGGATGTGGGCAGTGAAGGCTCTAGCAATCCTCAAGGGGAGGATTTTGAAAGTTTAGTGCTCATGGTTGGTCAGATGCCTCGATCACGACTCTCGGATCTAGGTGATCTGGTGGCACGTCTCTCGGGTTTACAGGAAACACAGGACCTGAGACCGCTCTCTCGAGAACCTTGTTCTCAGAACAAGGGCAGGTACCCCGACTGGTGAGAAAGGAATTTCAATGTGAGGTGGGGACAAACCTCACTTGAGTCCGTGACTTACTCAGGCTGACTCGTGCAGGTGCAGTCTTAAATCACGACGGAAAGCCCCCCAGTTCTTCAACTGGATTGGATCGCCTCCCTTGACTTGTATTCTCTTGTTTTACGCAATGCTTTCACATGGTTAATTTGCAAGAGAAGTGGTCTAAGGGACCCAACTTATCTTCGAACGAATGTATCCTAGAGTGCGCATTCGAATGGCAGAAGGGAAGATAAGAAACTTCAGGTGATAAAGAAGAAGAATATAATGAGGAAAGAAAAGAAGAAAGTTTGACCGGGTGACTAGACTAACGCAGGGATTGGATTAGCACGGTGACTAACTCAAAGTGGTAGCAAGATGGATACGGTAACTCAGACCGGCGCGATGACAATACTAGTCGAAACTAAGGTCAATACCGATCAATCTGGCACGAAGAGGTGCGTAGACGGCATTGAACTTCATCACTCGTGGCTGGAGAGAAAGGGTGAAGAGGCTCATAGACGGCGTTGAGCATCGTCGCTCATGACAAGAGGGAGAAGGTGAAAGGAAGTCAATGGACGGCAATGAGCATCGCTGTCTGTGACATAGGAGAGAGAAAATAAAAAGAAGTTTGTGGATGGTGATGAGCATCACCATCTGCAATAGGAGAGAGAAAAATGGAAAGAGTTCATGGACGATAATGAGCATCGCTGCCTGTGATAGATTTTGAAATTGAGACAGAAGCCTAGCCCGCCACTCCAGTTAAGGCTCGGCTCACTGAGGAAGATGTCACACACAGCAATGACTAACACCATGCACAATGTAGAAGAGAGAGAAAGGAAAGTGCAGAGAGAATAAGGAAAGAAGGGAGAGAAGGAAAGTGAGCAATGAGAGACAGGAAAAAGAAGAGAAAGAAAAGGAAAGAGAGGAGAGAGAAGCATGCATGACGGTGCCAACACCATGCAAGTTAGAGAGAGAAAAGAGCAAGAAGAGAGGACTTCATGCACAGTGCTGCCATCGCCACATCTGAGAGAAGACAAAACCAAGGAGGAAGACAGAGAGAGCGGGTGCAGGAAGAAGAAGAAGAAGAAGAGAGAGAAGAAAGAAAGAGGGGGAAGAGGGAGAGAGGCATGCATGGAACTGCCATTGCCATGCATGTCCTCAAAGAAACAAAGAGAGAGAAGAAAGAAAAAGAAAAAGAAAGAAGAGAGATAAAGGAAGAGAGGAAGAGTAAGAGAGAGAAAGAACAGAACAGAGAAAGAAGGAAGAGAGAATTACATTATAAGAGGGGTATCGGCCTTAATTCTCTCTCCTCTCTCTTCTGAAGACATGCCTCCAAAATCAAAGTAAAACCCTAAATTTTTATTGATGAATTGAAGGTCCTTGAATGTTGATTACAATGAGACATAGCATGTATTTATAGACTTGGGCATCAAACATGGGTGATGCAAAAACTTGCCCTAATTGCTTAAAAATATAATTTATTTGAATTAAAAATAAATAAGAAAAATTGGTGTAAAATTAAAGATTTGCCTCTGCCTAACAATTATAGAAATTCCAAAATAGTCCCTGTTGGAAACTTGGAACGTTCTTGATTATCCTTGATCGATTCGATTTTTCTTCGACACTTGTATGACCGAAACATGATTACTTTCACATTGTTCTTGGCATAACGATCATTTTGATACTAATTTCAACCCATGAATCACACTTTAAAGCCATGATCATATAAGTTGAAATTTGCATAAAACTTGAAAACTTCCAATCGATAGTGATCTTTTTTCTTGAGGTTTTTCTTTTGTTTCTCTACTAAATGGCACTGAGCATGCCGTCACGATCGCGTTGCAACAAGTGGGACGCAATTTGGTGCTCGAACGAAGATTTTGCAATCTTGGGTTTTGACCGGAATTTGGGATTCTAGTGGTTAGAATTTTGTAGTGACTTCAACTAGATTGTGTGCGAAATCCAACCTTTTATCATATGCGAGGTTTAGACTAGTGATAGTAACAGACCTTATACACATGATGCAACTGGTCTCCCGTCCATCAGGTTTGCGAGCATCGTGATATGGCCGCTCGAGTAAATCGACGCGCTACTGAAAATATGCAACTCGTGTCTTCAAATCACGAACAGCCCCTCAAGATTTTCTCCATGCTTGGACATCCTCAGGGACGTGCCACATATTAAAACGCTTGCCTCGATGAGGCAAACAAGCTCCAAAAGTTTGAGCACGATCCGACCTCGGACGAGTGAGATATGAGCATAGAAAGTTATTGTTTGTGACTGTCTAGTTAATGGAGATTGGTTACAGGGTGCCCACACGCGAATAGTGTGCAGCCTCTCCTGTTTCGATCTTTCGCCCATAATTTCTTCCCGAAATTCCTGTTTGAGATGAAATTTTGTCCCTAATTTCGACCGTTTTAAATCTAATCGTAGTGGTCCCACGGCCATTTGATCCCCTTAAAGTAGAGTTCAAATTATAGAGATCCGTTTCAGGATGGGAGAGGCTAATTCTGCCAAAACTATTTCTTCATCTGCACTACCTTAGACATGTTGGAATGCGAAGTAACATGATAGGTGGCCTTTTAGAGTCCTTAAAATGATCTTGATTCGTTCTGGGGCCATTCAGAGACTAGTGAAAATTCCACTGTATATCAGGCTTTATTAGCCGACTTCTCTTTATTCCGCATCGAGGACCCTAGGTGCTGAAAAATATCTTAAAACTGTGGTTCTAAGGAGTGAAGGTCCTGGCCCTGAGGGAGCCGAGCATCCTGAGGCAGAGGTTGTGGCTCTAAGAAGTGGACGTTAGGGAGAGGACCCAAGGTGCTGAAAAATGTCTTCAAACAGTGGTTCTAGGGAATGAAGGTCCTGGTCATGAGGGAGCCGAGCATCCTGAGGCAAAGATTGTGGCTCTAGGAAGTGGACGTCAGGGAGAGGATCCTGGCCCTGAGAGGGCTGGGCATTCTATGGCAGAGGTTGTGGCTCCAGGAAGTGGATGTCAGGAAGAGGAGCCTGGTCTTCAGAGGGCTGGGCAGACTTCAGACTCTATATCACTGAACACAGGGGCTCGATCAGGATCTAGGGGGCATGATCTGAGTTTTGAGGTTACCTTAGCAGAGGTGGTAGCATCCGTGACCATTGTGCAATCCAAAATAAATTCTAAAAATAGGAGGAAAATGATGATTTTGCCTCTACACCCACAATTTTTGAAATTTCAAATTGGTGCCTGTCATGGCCACTCTTGCGTGCGAACTTTCGATGACTGATTCAGGGCTTTTCTAGCCACCATTTGGCGAAAAGAATATTGTTTTCTTGATGCCCTCAAGAAGACAGTCATTTGAATATCCATTTCGATCCACAGATCGAGTTTTTAGATCATGATCCTGATATGGTAAAAACATGGAAAACGTGCAATTTTAGATTTAAGATTCAACTCATTTCTTAGTGTTTTTTCGTTGATTTCTTCGTTTTAGCGTGATTAGAAAATTTCCACTAGCGTCTTGCAAAAAAAACGGTTCGATTTGGTGTTCGAATGACCATTTTCCAAATTTGGAAATTTTGGTTGGAGTCGGGTTTCAGTTGCAGGAATTTTCTGCTGTTCCTCCCTAATTTATGAGAAATCTGGCCATCCATTATGCACGAGATTTGACCTAGAGTAAACTCTCCACCTTTTGGTTGTAAAGGGTTCAACCTCACGTCGATACGATGTTCAGATGTCCTGACATGAGCGTTTGATCGAAGGCAGGTACTGCTTGAATATTCCTGCTATATTTGGAATTTATCCAGTGATCTTCTCTCTTTGATTTCTCTCGGCTTAGGCCATATCATCGTGCGTGCCATATGTCAAATCAACCGAGTCGTTAAGACGAACGCGCTCTCAAAATTTGGGTGTGATCCACCCCGATATGATGAAGATATGACCCTTTGAAGTTCGCCCCTCCGAAATAGTGAAGCACAATTTCCATTAATGGAAACTGGTTCGCCGAGGGTGCACTGTAATAGTGTGTGACCTACCCATTTTACGTAAATAAGACATAACTTGCTCAAGAAGCATCGAAATCCGTCGAGAATTTGTACCCGGGGGTTCTCAACCATTCTGAATCCAATGGAAATTGTTAGGAGGCCATTTGAAACTTCAATAATGGTGTTGTAGTTCAAAGTGCATTTTCAGTGCGAAAGGAGCCGATTTCTCCGAAATTGTTTCTTTATCTGCACTGCCTTAGACATGTCGGACTGTGACGAAACTTGGCTGGTGTTCTTAAGAGACCCTTAGCCACATTTATGCATGTTTTGAGGCCATTCTAGGACTGATAAAAATTTCACATCTAAATCAGTGCTTATTATCCTATTGCTACTGTGCTTCTATTTTTATTCCGTATCGGGAACACATGTGATGAAAAATGCCTTCAAACAGTATACTACAGTTTGGGGTCATATAGTTAGACCATTGTGAAAAGCAATTTAACATCATGCGGCCAGAACATGTACTATAGTTTCGGGTCATACAACTAGACCGTAGTGCAAAGAAGTTTAACGTCATGCCGCCAGGATGTGCACTATAATTTAGGGTCATATAGCTTGATCGTTGTGCAATGTAGTTTAGCATCATGCAGTCGGGAGGTGTGCTATAGTTTAGGGTCATACAGCTTGACCATTGTGCAAAGCAGTTTAACATCATGAGGTCAGGATTTATACTATAGTTTAAGGTCATACTGCTGAACCATTGTGTGAGACACCATGTATGTGGGGTGGACTCACCCGGGGATGTGGTGTAAATGGGACTCCATGAGGGATGAGTCTGAGGGTGAAGGTCTGACTCACTGGGGAGGAAACGGCCCAAACCATTTATAAGTAGTTTGTTTAGATGATGAAGGTCACCCAGCAAGGATGGTAAGCAAAGGTGGACTCACTGGGATTTGATGAGGCCGTATGACTCTCTAAGGATGGAAATGTGACAAGGGTTGAGGCTTGTCGATGCACACATGAACGGGTCGGCTAGGGAAGGTATGCGTGGAAGCGCATGCAAGAAAGTGTGGGTGCAGAGGCAATAACTAGGATGGTGATGGCAACATGGGAACACCTTCGGCAAGCTGAACGTTCACGGTGGGATGTGTGCATGGCAGTAATTATGGGTAATACTTCTTTAGGTATCGCCCATTAATGGGAGGCATTGCATCCTCGCCATCAGGATGAGCCAATATATAAGCTCCATTTGGTGAAGATTTTTTTATTATGAGGCGGTCTTCCTACTTTGGCTCAAACTTTCCCTTGCATTGCTCATGCATGACGATCGGCCTTCTTACTGCTCGGACCAAGTCACTCCGAGTGAATGAGCAGACTTTGGCTGACTTGTCAAAAACCCTCATCATCCTCCCCTGGTGGAGTTCAATGTTCTGTTGAGCTTCCAATCTCTTTTCATCGAGTGCATCTAATTCTTGGTAGCAAAGCTTAATCCTTTAATTTTTGGTCAGACCTCGATGTAGGGCAATGCGAAGAGAGGGAAGGTGAATCTTGAGGGGTAGCACTGCTTCACCCCCATAGATTAAGTAATAAGGGGTAGAGTCGGTGGCATTTCTTGTGGTGATGCAATAGGCCCACAAGGTTTCAGGAAGCTTCTCATGCCAATTTTTCTTTGTTTTTGATGCTGATTTCCTTAAAACACTACACAAGGTCTTGTTGAAGGCCTCAGCTAGACCATTCACTCGAGGGTGGTACATAGTTGAGTATTTCCACTCAAAGCCAAACTGGCTAACCAAGTGGTCAATGTGTTGGCTTCTAAATTGTGGGCCATTATCTGATGTGATCCGATCAGGGACCCCAAATTGGTAGATGATATGGTGTCTCACAAAGCTGGCTATTGATGCTCCGGGGACATTCTTGAGGGGTATTTCTTCGGCCCGTTTAGAGAAACAGTCCATAGCAGTTAGGATAATGGCGTGGCCTAATGCTGAGGGAGGGTCGATGGGTCCTACAGTGTCCATGCCTCATTGGGAGAAGAGCCATGATGCCACTGTAGGGTGCAGAGGCTCTAGTGGCGGTTTGAATGCATCTGACACACTTGACACCTCTTGGCAGAGTTTAACAATCTGTAACCATTGACTGTCAGTAATACCTCAACTTGTGTATCCGTTTGTAGTGTTTAAGACCAGATTGGTTAAGTCCGCAGATTTCAGCATGAACTTCTGCCAGTACCTACCTTGCCCCATTTGTGTCAACACATCAAAGGAGAATATCATCAAAATATCGTCGAAAGAGAGCATCCCCATCAAGGAGAGTATAATTGGTAGACATTATTTGTACATTGTTGCGCTCAGTGCGTTCATCAGGTAACCAACCATGCCTGATAAATTGATTATGGGCTCCCTCCAACCTTCGACCTGTTCAATCTCAGCACATATCAGATCAAAGAATTTATTCTCTTGCTTCTCATATTAAAAATCCTGAGCTTGTACCGCCTCTCTTTCAGGTTTGATGGCATCTTTGGCAGTGAGGAGTGCCCCAAATGGATAAGGAGGGCATTTTAGAAAGATAATTCTCTTATCATCCCCATATATCTCTTTAAATAACACAATGTCTCCATTCTGCTACCCATATGGGTGTAGGTCCTGTTCTTTGAATGAATTTTTCGGCACCTTGGTCCCTAGTAGGAAGCAAGTCAATAAAGCCTACAAAACAATAGAAATTCTTGACAGTCTTAGAATGACCTCAGAATTGGTCAAGATCTTTATTAGCACTTCAAAAGACCACCTAGCAAGTTTCATCGCGATCAGACATGTCTAAAGCAGTGAACACAAAGAAACAATTTTAAGCAAAATAGGTCTCTAGCACCTTGAAATGAACCCCATAACTAGAGCTATACTTTTGGTGGGTCAAACAACCGTGGGAAAACTACCATTAAATCTGGCACAGTTGAAAACCCCTATGGGTCAAGTTTCGGCTTAATCGGACACTCCAGGACAAAGTTATGGGTAAAAAACTAAAAAGGGGTAGACCGTACACTATTCGCTTGTGGCTTCACTGCACCAAAACACCATTCAAGGTGGCTGTTTTTACAGTCACGGGCAGTCAGTTATGGGACCTATATCTCACTCATTCCAGGCTAGATCGCTCCCAAATTTGGTGAGCGTGTTTGTCTTATCAAGACGAACAATTCGATATGTGGTACGTCTTATGACAAAGCCCGAGCAGAGGGAAAAAGTAAATGAAAGTCGCTGATCCATGAAAGAAGATGCAGAAAATTCAGCAGCAGCACGCCTCGTTCGAGCAGTCAGATCGCGACTCTCGCATACTCGATCGGGGTGAAACCAATTGTATTATGTGCATGCGGTCCGAGGCTATCTATGGTCTGAACCTAGCGTACGATGAATAATTGGATTTCACACATGAAGGTGTCAAAGCTGCTGTAAATTACGGCTGTCGGATTTCAAGATTTCGACAAAAACCTCAAAATGACAAAATCTTCATCCGGACATGAAATCAAGATACGTTCATTGCAAGGTGATTGTGATGGCATGCTTAGTGTGATTCAATGAGGAAATCATAATGAAACATCAAGGAACGAGCATACAATCGATCCAAATTTTCAAGATTCATCCAAGATCCAAGTCTCATTATCATGCCAAAAAAACATGATTCATGGCTTGAAGTTGGTATCAAAATGATCACCATGCGGAGCCCTACAAGGAAACAATAATCTTTCGATCAAACGGGCATTAGAACAACCTTGGGTCAGCCATAGAAGATCACGCAAGATCTCGGACAGCAACATGGACTGTTCTGAGATTCCACACATTGATAGGTAGGGGAAAAACAATCCTTTTGCACCCATTTTTAAATTTTTTTTCAAATCAATTATATTTTAATTATCATCAATTTAGTTAATTTTTGGGCATCCACCCATGTTTGGGCCCAATTCTATATAAGCATGCAAACCTAAATTATAAAGGACGCTCGGTTCATTCGATAAAAATTTCCATTCTTGCTTGAGCCTGTAAGTATGTCTTGGAGAGAGAGAGGAGAGAGAAGAAAAGGCTTAATACCCTTTAAGTAGGTAACTTTTTCTCTCCTCCCCTCTTTCTCTCTCCTTACCTCTTTCTCTCTCCTCCCCTCTTTCTCTCTGCTTATCTCTTTCTCTCGCCTTATCTCTTTCTCTCTCTTTTTATTTCTCTCTCTTTCCCCCATCACAACTGGTGCAAGCCTAGCGTCGATTGGTTCTCCTCTCTCCCATTTCTAGCACCAGGTAGGGTTCTCTCTCCTCTTCCTCCATTCCAGCATTGAGTGGAGTTTTCTTTCTCCTCTTCCTCATCCCAGCATCGATTGGATTTCTCTCTCCTCTTCTTTCATTCCCAACTGGGTGGGGTTTTCTCTCTCCTCTTGCTTCAACCCAACATTGGTTGGATTTCTCTCTCCTCTCTTCCTTAATAGTCGGCGAATCATATCGCCGGTTGGATTTCCCTCTTATCTCTTATCACAATTAGCGAAGCCTAGTGCTAGCTCGATCTCTCTCCCTTACTTCTCTCTAATCATAACCAGTGTAAGCCTACACAATCGGTGAAGCCTAGCGTCAGCTGCTTTCTCTCTTTTCCTTTGAAATTGTCGACAATGTTTAGTGCCGACTGTATCTTCCTTCCCTCTCTCTTTTATCCTCTCGTCTCTTCTCCCTCCCTTTGTCTATTCCCTACTTCTCTTACCTCATTCTTTCCCCCATAGCTGCAACTCTGCTATTCGTTCGTTCGACTAAGAGGGATTGAGGTTAGCCTCTCATGGAAGTCCTGTTGTTTAGCCATAATGTTGGTGTGCCAGGATTACTTGGCCCGCTTTATTGCCATGACAGATTGACCATCGTGCTTAGCTAGTCGGTATGGGTAATGACGTTTAGTAGTGATCCCAAGAGCCAATCTTGGTACCGAGCCCGTTTTGCTACCATGTCAGGCCAATTACTTGCTAGCTTGATCCTTTCACTCAATCGAACTCTTCTCTCCCCGATCTTTCTTCTCTTCTTCTTTTGAATGCGCATGCTTGTGTACATTCATCAAATAGGAAAAGGGTGAGGTTAGACCCACCCATGTTACAACCTTTGCCATATATGTATGTGGTTGTGAAAAACAAGAAGAATACGAGCCAAGGGAGGTGATTTCGAACCAGTTTCATTACTGAGGAGCTTTCTTCATGATTTACGAAGGGGCCCACGCGAGCCAGCCCAAGTAAGTCCCAAACCCACCTTTAAAATTTGTCTCTCACCGGTTGGTAATACCACCCTAGTTCTCGAACGATGTTTACGAGGGAGAGATCTCAGAAGCATCCCGGGTCGTCCCTCGAAACCCGAGACTCGTGCCACCTGATTATCTAGGATTCGGAGGGTAAGATTGAGGCACCTAACCAGCTTGGCGACTCCACTAGGGACTTACTACCCCTTAGTTAGATCGTTCTTGTTCGGCTAGTTTCTTCTTTTTTTTTATGCTTTTATTATCTTTTCACATTCATTTATGGCTGTTGGGTTTTGTAACCCATTAATCCGGATCGGCGATTTTCTTATCCCCGTATTCGAGAGTATCCCTAGGGAACAAGTGCCTTCGACTTTGTTCCCAACCATCCTCTTGAGCAAAGACCCCTTGTCTAGCTCCCAGGTCTTAACCTGGACCAGTGTGAGGAGGGACTTGAAGGTCCCTCACTCCCCATCTCTTCACTATGGTGGAAACTTCACAAAGGCACCCTGCATAGGCAGCACTTGCCCCACATAGCATACACTCAGGCACTGATAAGTCACTTGTCAGTCAGGTTCCTGAGGTACGTCGGAAGGCTACCCAATCCCATTCTGTAAAAGGCAAGCAAGTTGCCATTGCTTCTGTGGGTTGCCATAAGGCTACCCGCAACATTTCTTCACCACTGGTATCTATCCCTTGAGGCTCAACACTTCGAGGTGGAAACCCCATGGTGTCCACCCCCCACACACACCACAAGGCTCATGGGCCACACACTTGAGCCACACCTCGGGGCAACTCTCCTATTACCTCGAGTCCATGGCCAAGATCGAACCTTCCAACGCCAGGTCCTCCATGCGCTACTCATATGCATCTCACAGGTTGGGGTAACACCATTATTGCGCCAACCCAAGTACATAGGAGATGACTTCCTCATCCTCCTATTATGCACATACTAGTGTACCCTGTAAGATGCAGGCCTACACCTGTTCTCTTATAAACACTTGTTCATAGTTCTCGGCCTCCTAAGGCAAGATCACCGGCATGAGCCCGGGTGGACTTCCATGTCCCCCGAAATCCTTCTTCAAGGGGTGCACACGTGTCACCATCTCAAGCCTCCCATCGCCCTCGACTCAGGAGCCCCCTCGCCGTCGACTCAGGCCTCGTCATGATTCAACCCTACCCCTGCCTGCTCTTCCATCAAGCAAGCACCTTCAGCCTTGATATTCGAAGGTTTTCCCCAAGAGTACCATCCTGAACCAGCCCCATCACTTAGGTTGTGTCTCTGGAGCTCATAAGAGAGCACGAGGCATGGACCGCATGGAAGATCGAGTCCTTCATCCTCCACAGCTCAAGATGACTCTAGTTCTTGGCCCTCATTCATTGTCGCACTTGATGGAGACAGCTCTCTCCAGTACAAGAAGAGTTAACCATCCGCGACCGAGATCGCAGTTTGGCGAGAGGTCCATCAGAACCTCAAATCTAAATGTGATAGAGGGCTGCGAATTTTGACTAGGGAGGAGACCAAGGCAGGCAAAATAGCCAATTTTGACGACCTTCTTCACCTGAATCCCTTCTACCCCCCTTCGAATGATGAAGCCTGAAGAAGAGATCCATGAGCCTAGTGTTATGGTTAATGTCACAAAAGAAGACCTAGCCACTCAACATCCACGGTCCCATGACCGTCTTGAACCGGCTCAACAGCCACAGTCTCAAGAACGTCATGAACTGGCTCAATAGCCACAGTCCCAAGACCATCGAAAACCGTCCAAACGTGATCTGCGAACAAGAGTCGAGTTCAGTCAGGGCATGCTGACTCGCTACGAAATGACTTGCCACGTACGACCCTTTAAGGTCGCAAGCCTTTAGTTGCCACTAACGTTGACCTCCCTAGAGAAACAGTCAGCGTAATGGTCGTAAGCGAGCCCGGTAAGATGCAGAAGGATCGCAAGAACAAGTTTGAGGATATGTTACATGCGATGATGGAAAAGATCGATCGTATTGACGCTGCACGCCAATCGGCTAACCAAGAGGTGAATTCCCATCACTTTGATGGCATACCTCCATGGCAGCCCCCTCCGTCTACCACATAGGAAAATTTTATTCCTCATCCGGTCTCTCAGTCAAATATTGACACTATGATCACCTATTGCCTAAAGAAAAGACAAATTCTAGGCATACAGGGTTCGACACCTTATCAAAGACCATACCCCTCCTATATTGATCAGGCCCTGTTCCCCTCAGACTAAAAGAAAGAGAAGTATCCTCTCTTCAGTGGAACCACCTCCCTAAACAAGCATATTGCCCACTTTCAGGTAGCATGTCGGGAAACAACAGGTGACGGGAAACTTCTTCTCCACCAATTCGTTGAGACCCTCGATGGCCCATCAATCCAATGGTATGCCTGACTTCCTCCAAACTCGGTGCATACATGGGAGGAGATGGAGAAACTGTTCTATGAACACTTCTATGAGGTCGAGAGAGAGGTTCAAACCATCGAACTACTCACCCTGACTCAAGACCCTGATGAGCCTGTGGAACAGTTCATATCAAGATGGGGAAACTTGGCTTCCTTCCATCCAAATCGTAGAAGGAAGCAATCCAAACTTGCATGCGGAACATGCGACCTGAAATTGCTCTACATGTCAAGGCCTCCAATCCGACCTCCATGTTAGAGTGGATCTCTAAATCAGTTTGCATAGAAAGTTTGTCACGTCATCATGGTGGGACACGACAACCATCTACAAGTTCACTAAACAACGAGGGCAATGTATCTCTCGGAATAATACATGGAGCAGCCAACAGAAAGGGGTAATCAATGTATCTGTCATGGTCATTGATTCAAAGAATTCTCCCTCCCAAACCTTGGACCTCTCTAAAGGGGTAAGCATGGCAAAGGTAACATCTCAGGCTGGCAAGCAACCGCAGTTGTACAATCGGGTACCTCCACCAGCCAACCTTAATCGGGGTGATTATTTCACTAGGCATAGGAACAAGGTCTATCCCTTCAACAAGAGTGGGTCCCTGCGCTGTTTCGGTTATTATTGGAACAGAATATGATCCAGCTTCTAGAAATCAAGTTCCTTGAGCACTCTGACCTTAACACTCAGGCAAATTAATGTGCTTACCATCGGAGGATCTATCATCCCACAGACTACTACTACACAGTGAAGGATATTATTGAGGCCTTGATTCAGAAGGGTCAGATAAAGCTTGAAGATTTAAAGATGGACTTCAGGGCAACTGAGGCCTCCCATGCCGTAACCATCCAAGAGGAGGACGAAATTCCTGGTATCCTCTACGGCTTCTTCATTATAATGCTTCAAGATGGCATAATCCCATTAAAGCAGGCAAGACAACCCCTTCGCCTTGTTAAGGGGACCGAATATCGTTGGTGCCCATACCATCAGATAAGAGGTCATTACTTGTCAGGATGCACAACTTTCCTTGATATATTCATAAAAAAGATGCCAGAGTGTCAATAATTTTACAGCCTCTCCGTAAGTGATCCTCGAAATGCTTCCCCATCAGGACAGGAGGATCTCGCAAAGCAGGACCTTCTTATCAGTGATTTAGACTCTGCAGAACCCTCGACTTCCCACCCATGGATAATCTACCATAACCGAAGCAGACTCAAGTCTTTAAGATGAGAAGCGGTTCACCAGGGTAGAGCGGTTTGCCACCCCAGCGAGACGAATCAGACATCACTTCAGAAAACCAAAAAGATGCTCCGATCTCATCTCCCATTGAGCAAACATCCGATGAGGGTGACGACGTTAAAAGCACTCCTCAACAGTCTAAGGAAGGGAAAACCTTGCACCCGTCCAATTTTGGCGATGATGCAAAAATCTGTCCAGAGCGGTCTGATGAAGGGAACGACCTTAAAACTCCCCCACCTTCTAACCTCCTTCCTCCACTGCTTCTCATTCTTCCTCGTCTATATCTCTTGCAAGTACAACCTTGATATGTCTGGACTTCGAGGCTCTCGATAGAGAACTTGAGGGATCAAACATAACTAAGGCACAACATAAATGATTGAGAAAGACCCTGGCATAGGCAGCAGGATTCTTAACATTTGCTGACGCCCTGGCAGCTAAAGCTAAGGCAGATTCACCTTCTTCAAAGAAGCGCAAGAAGTCGAAGCCAAAGAAACCTCAGTGGCCACCTGAGCTTGACTTTGAGTAGAGATTGAGAGAGTCTAGGGAGCAAAGCTCCTATTCTCAGGGAGCTTTCCACATGGTGCAAATTTTAGGAGCAATACCCATCATAGGGTAGATAAATCTCATATCAGGGAAAACGCTACAGCCTCCACCGCAGAAGTCGGGCACCTTAAAGTTCCCCAGTCAGCCACTACCGCCTATTCCAAAGATTAGTCTTCCTATCCTACAGCTCCCTAGGCTCCTTCCTAATCACAATACTCCAAACAATACACTTATTCTCCAATTCCCTGTGACCTCTTTGAGCGCATGCACTCATTATCTTCCAAAATCTCAAACCTTCGTCACTCAAACCAAACTCGTTGTGCAATCAAGTTAGCAAGTTGGCAAAAATAAATGCTCTTTACTCAAACTTGTTCCCCAACCCAATATATTCACCAAATCAGTGGTAGGACCAGGAGCACAAGGCCTTGATCAAGAAAAGGTGAAATATGATGTGATAGGGCATCTACGAAAGCTTCCAACCCCTCACAGTGTTTACGATGCCCTCATACTCTCGAAGGATTACTGGTCGGCTTTGGTTCAAGTTCTCTCTAACTCAGATGTGTATGAGATTGAAGTAGAACCTATTGAGGTAGACCCGGCAATTCTGCAAGGATGTATGTCAATCACCTTTTCGGAAGACGACCTATAGCTAGGGGAAAAGTTTCATAATCGTCCGCTCTTTGTTGCTGGCAAATTACATGCGTGCTCCATCTATCAAATCATGTTAGATGGAGGGTCGACCGTCAACCTCATTCCAAGAAGGATCCTTACTCCATTAGGGTTGGAGTCCCATGATCTTACCCCGACCCATGTCACTGTTCAGGGGTTCAACCAATTAGGAGAGAAGCTGGTTGGGATGATATGCCTTCGTTTTAAGATCGGTGAGCTAAACGATTATGCTTAGTATCATGTAATTGACAACGAGACTTCTTACAATATTCTCCTCGGTCGATCATAGCTCCATGACCAGGGGGTGGTTCCATCAACATTGCACCAATGTTTCAAGTATAGCTGAGACAGGAGACAGCATATTGTCTATGCTGACAAATGACCGTTCCCTATGGTCGAAACGCACTATGTAGAAGCAAAATATTACTTCACGGATTTGGTCTCGCCCCAAAAGCCAAACGATGGAGATCACAAGTTTGCAATCAAGACAGTGACTTCATCTCAAGAAGATGTTTAGGATGTTGGGAGAACACTGATGAACATGTTCAAAGAGGAAGGAAGGCAGGGAAGAACATTACCCCTAACCACCCTTCATTTTAACATCCCAACCATCATTCCACAAGAAACTCCTTCTTCCCTTGAAAAGGGGTCTTCACCCTCTGCCCCCAGTTCTGAGCCACCCTTGCCGGAAGATGATCCAGAGGTCATTCCTGAGATTGAGCAAGCCATGAGGATAGAATTTCTGACTCCAAGGATCACCTATACACCAGGCCATCAGAAAGTCTTGCATATCCCCATTGCACTCTTAAAAGCCGAAGCAACGCGACAAACGCCCCGAAGAGTTTTTCAAAATCCAGTTGCTATAAGTATAGAGGAGGCTCCTCAAATCAGTGACCAGCTGAAAGTTTTACTTTTCCCCGACCTCTCAAGAGGAGAGTAGTTCGATCAAGAGCAGCTTTCTTCCCCTCAAGGGCAGGATCCTCTAGCAAACCTAAGAACGAAAGTTCGTAGTCTCTAGAGTGCTGGAGGTCATGCGTATCGTTTCAAAGCATCTCAAGGAGTTCGTGCCAGAGACTAAAAGCTATAATGATCTTTAAGTAAACGCGCCACTAAAGGAGGCTGAAGCCCCTCCTGACTGGACTATCTATAGCAACCCGGCTCACCAAATCATGAGGAAAATGAACTATGAGCCCTTGGCCAATCATACATTTAGAGGAGAAAAAGCAATGACTCCCAATTTCGAAGCTATCCAAGCTGCGACAGTCGACCATGGGGCAAAACAAGGCTTAGGGTATTAGTCTCTTGGGGCAATAACAGTATAGAGAGGCATTAAAAAAAAATCATGCAAAGCGCAACAAAAGTAAAAAGAGAATGAAATCATGCAGTAAAGTCAATCAAAAGAGAGAAGAGCTTTGTTCAACAGTCAAAACTTTTATAAGTACTAAAAAAAGGGGAATGACATGCTCAGAAACGATCAATCATCCTATTGATCTCTGTGTTGCGTTCTTCGGGGGAAGTCTCGGTGCCTTGATCAACACTGCCACCGTTTGAGTCACCTCTGTCATCGCCACAGTTTTTGACTCAATTGTTCCATCGAGTTCAGACAAATCAGCAACCAAAGAGGCCTCCATGGCCTTCCTATGAGCCATCTCTGTCTCAAGGCCCACGAATTTCGGTTTCAGTATTCGCATATTTTCTCTTATTTCGATCATCCTCTTGAAGCTCCCTTTTGTCTCTCTCTTGTGATCTTGTCGACGACCAGTTATCATGGCCTTCTTCTCAATACAAGCATCTCTCTTCTCATGAGTCCGCAAGATCAACTCTTCCAAGGGGGCTACCCTTCTGATTTGTTCCTCATAACATAACACTCCCGACCGCCAGCTCTCCAACTTATTTAGAGTTGCATCAAAATGAGAAAGCACCTCTGGCGTCGTCCTAACCATAGTACTCGCAGCAAACTCCCTTAGCCTGGCAAACCTTCTCCCCGCTCATTGAAAGGCAACTCCCTTAAGCGTTAAAGGCTTACTCTAAGCATGCCTTCAATCACGTTGGAAACACCACAAAAAACAAGCCTGGACGGTGCTGCTGAGGCCACCACTACTGAAGACACTGTGACCTCAAGGATCGGGCTTGTTGAAGTGATGCCCATCTGAGCCACTGGCTCCTTTGAAACAAGGGCAAATCCTGAAACTTCTTGTCCTTCAAGCTCATAGGCAGCCCCAACCTCAACTGGCCCGGGCTCTTCAATGCCAACCTCGCTATCTCGACCCTCTCTTAGGAGGACCTCTACTTCTGTCCCAACAGGCTGTGGAGAAACTTGTTCCTCTTGCCATCATCCTCCTGAACTATCACCTCAGCTTCACCAAGTTCAGGAACTACCTCTTCTCTTTGGCCTCCGCCAGCCAGTTCATCCCTAGCAATGGCTTCCTTCATTCAGCCTTCACCTTCAACAGCCAGAACCTCGGCCACAAAGAGCTCAGTCCCCTTATCTTCATGACTTGGGACCATGGGGGCAGTAACTTCTTGGTTCTCATGCACTTCATCAACTCCAGGCTCTTCCTCTTGAGCCATGGTCCCTGCCTCGGTCGGGGTACTAAACTCGTCATGCATGGAGGCCACATCAACATCAGAGACCCTATCAGTTGCCTCAAGACCTTCATCCTCATCAGTCTCCACCCAAGCCGACTTTGACTCAAGACCTACCCCTGAACTCAAGGGCACCTCCCTAAGATCCGGAGTCACCTCTCGATCTGAAGCAATGTCAGTAGGCTCCGAGCGGCCAGAGTCAGTTGCCTCAGTTTCTGAAGAAAAATAAAATAATTCAGGAGAAGCAAATGGTGGTCCAAAGACCACAAAGGGTGATACTCGGGGAGTTCCTAAAAGAGAAGAAGAGGAAGGGCTACCTCCTGGTTCTAACATCATGGGACGCTTGTCGCTCTAGCATCTCCGAGTACGCCCACTGACCGAAGATGGTGCACGAGTGTCAGCAGTAGTCAGGTGATCTCTCTTCTTTCCCCCTACTGAAGGAGGAGATGCTGCCTCAGATCCACCTCCCTAAGAAGGACCTCTAGCCAATTTGTTATGGGGACCACTCCCGATTAGGACATTTAAGGCATGTGGTGGACACTTCTCAGAACCATGGACTTGTCGCCCCTCATCCCATTCGAAGATCGAGCTAAGATTATCAAAGACACTTCCAGTCCTCGTCTTCATTGCAAGAAAGTCTGGCGAGGCCTCATCAGCTGTTATCTCACATGGAAGCCCTAAAGCCCGTCAGCTGGAGGGATAATCCAAGACAAATACCGAGCCGGGAGCATGAGCATCCGCCAACCTCCTTTGTCAAGTGTCCTAGTGCCAGTTACCATTCACCCCTTTTCCAAGGGTGATCCTTATCCCAATACCACTTACTGCTGATTCTCCACTAGTGTAGATATGCCTTGGTCGTTCGAACTCTCCTACCGAAGTGAGGTAGCAAATATTTGTTGGTCTTTATCATCTCAAGACATATAGACCAAGCGGTTCGTATATGCTCCGGTAGCCAACACTCTCAGAAAGTTCCAAGCTCTTCTTCCCTCCCCATATAAACCTTACTCTAACGTTTTTTGAAAAATACCAAGAAGAGGCAGCCTTGATCAAGCCCGTGCTGACGAGCGAAGCAGTGGGGGAAATACCCCTATAAACGGGCACTGTGTGGAGTCTGATAAGGTAAGACCCCTGCTCTGTTGCTCAGCATAAAGGTGAGATCCTTAATTTTTGTGGGAGCACCATCAAGTTCCTTGCCCAACTCATCAATGAAAGCACGGTCGGTGAAGCTCGAGACTGGAAAGGGGACCAGCCTCATGTTCAAGGAATCATTCTCAAATAGGCCCCGAGCCTCCCTTGGGGTGTGAAATATAACCCTCTGGTTAACGATCCTTATTAAGAAGGGCCATAGTTTATTTCCTGAGCACTGATGTTTGACATAGGTGTCAGGGAAATAGGCCCTTAGCCACCCGTACACGTAATGCATTAGGAATGGGGTTTTAAAATCCTCAGGAAAAGAGTCTCCTCTTACGATGCCATTCCATCCCTCTTTTCCCTTGAAGGCCTTTCCACAGGAGATGGCCCCCAAGCCATGATATATATTACACAGGACTGGCTGAGCATGGGCATACTCATGTCCTCTGGCCATGTTGCATGCAACATATAGTATGCTTGGACGAATGTCATCCCCCCAGCCCGGAAGTACAAATTTGCAGAGTAAGAAGGCCAATTATGGAGCCAAGAAGACACGGTCATTGTCAGTCTCAAGTTGATATATGGGAGGCGTCTCCTTTGCGACAACCTTCGCTTTCCCCTTCGGAGTACCCTGATCGCCCTCGGGATAATCCCCACAAAAGAAGTTCACCTAGGTGACTCTGCCATTGCTAGATCGATCGACAATCGACTGGTAGGCCTCAAAGATTTTTTGAAGACTGACCGGTGGCTCTTCAGCCCCAAAGTTAGCACCACCAAAGATGTCTGGGTTCCTGGGCACAAACTCGTCATACATAGCCCTGATCATCGAGAGACCTCCAACAAAGTAAAGATCTGGCAAAGACATTCCCGCTTCCCCCATGACCAAGAAGCCTATTTATTACATGGATCAATGTCTCCAGCAACACTTTTACTGTATTGGAGCAACGGTCATAGTTATTGCCCGAACACTGGATCGCTGCTAATAACGAATCACGTTCAAGAATAATTTTGTATGATGCCAATACCTTGGCAGTCCACGAAGTGTACCCCTTCAGGTATTGATTCTCCCCTTGACTCTGGAGGCCTTGTCCTTACTACCCTAGTAATCCTTTTGCCTGTACCGTTCGCTTCCCTAAGGTAGGCAAATTCTCCCCGGAAGCTTTGTTACGATGCATAAAATGAAGAAGTTACATCCCTTCTTCAGTATTGACATTGCCATCATTACCCTCATGCACTTCAAAGAAAATAGGATCAATAATGAAAGTGTCACTAAGGGGCCACTCTGACTCCCACACTGGCTAGGTCAGCCAAATGGGTTCACCCCTCAATAAGACCTCACCTGTAAAATCACGAGCGTCGATTTCTCCCTCCTTTGAAAGCCTCTTCAAGTCATGGATTTGATAAGAAGAACCAGCCATTATAAAGGGACTTAGTGGTTCACTCCCAAAAAGTTGCTAAAGGCACTGGATCAGCACCGGTTGAGTTTGTTCAACACTCAACGTCGGTTGAGTCTTTCAACACTCAGTGCCGATTGAGTCTGTCCAACGCTCAACGCCGGTTGAGTTTCTCAAACACTCAGCGCCGGTTTCCTTACCAATACCCAGCTCGAGTTGAGTGCTAACAACTGGCATTGGTTGAGTCTTTCAACACCTAGTGCTGATTGAGATAGCCGACACCCAATGTCGACGGATCTTTTCAAAGGCCAGCACCGATTGTAAGTAAATATCTCACACGTGCCACGAATCCTAGATGTGACACCTTGAAATCAGTCATGCCAACTGACAATTGTTGCCACGTCTTTCGGTGCTGCCTGACACATGTGCGACGACTAATCTTCACCCTGCCTCCAACAACCGTACACTTCTCCACGACAGTTCACCTCCTGCAATCATACGGCCCACCTCATGTGACTGTTCATATTCCACCAGAACCTCTGTTATACAGTCAGAAACCGACTACGTTTTTTGCCCTGAGCATCACCACAACCTCATCGAAAACTCTTGCAAACTTCCCATAAGTTCCTGAAAAACCTCTGCAACACCACGAACAGTGTTGGAAAGTTACCACAACCTCCGGGAAAATCCACAAAAGATTCTCAAAAAACTCTCAAGATATGTAAACATACTCACTGTTGTGTTTCTCGCTTCCTCTACCAGAAAAAAATTACACCCAGATCCTCTTCTGTTTCTTGAAAAAAACCCCAGAGAACTCTCCTTTCCCCGTTGCTTTCTCTGCAACTTCATTGAAATCTTAGCGAAGTTTGACCGCTGAAGGTCTTCCCTACAAAACCGATGGAATCCCGCTGTCTGCCGAAGAACCTTCCCTGCAAAACATTTGCTGAAGTCTCACTACTAACCGGAACTTCAACTAGGCACCCTCTCTTCACTGTTACAAAAAAAATTTGCTTTCAGTTTTTTTTTATCCTTAGTGAAGAGTGAGGGAAAATGGGATTTTACCCCCTTATATAGACTACACTACCGTCAAATGCCCTCACAAACTAGGAATTCCAGTAGTGCCCAAAGGAAGCCACGCGACGATAGATCGGGCTTTGAATCAAGGCCCGAGGTAACTCTAATCTATCCATGCCCAGCGTCGGGTGAGTTTCGAACCACTTTAGCATCAGTTGACTTAGCACCTGGTGGATTCCAAACAACCCTAGCATCGGTCACCTTGTGCCGGGGGAGTTTCAAATCACTTTAGCGCTGGTTGACTTAGAGCCGGTCGTGTTCAAACAATGTCACTGCCAGTTGTGTTTTTAAGAGCTCAGTGCCGGTTGGACATTCATAAGAAATCATGATCGCTACACTCGACGCTGGCTGTATCACAAACAGCCTATTGTCACCTACTCCAAGATAAAGTCGTGATGTGCCATCCCTAGTGGACTTACACCCAAGCCATTACACCCAAACCGAGAAATCGCCAATGGAGTCAGGAAGCTGTCACTCATCCCCCTGTAGAAGTCACACCCATATTGCAGCCCATTATTGCCATTGGAGTTAGGATCTTTTTTATTTTAGCTCTCCAATTCCCAGTGGATCTATCTCACATTATGCTAACTCATCCCCAGGAAGTCAGTCTCATCCTTCACCCCAGAGAGTACGCTTACCCCTTTAACCCCTGGTGAGGTCCACCTCTGATGGTCGCCGCTCATCAGGTCACCATTTCCCTCTGAGCCCTTTGCTTGTGTATGGCCTATACTATTTCATCCTCAGGGAGTCAGATTACCATCCACAAACCTATTACCAGCAGAACTCCATCTACTTAGCGACCAACACTATGGTCTAGATGCACGACCCTAAACTCCATGGCCCAAACTCTATGACCTTAAACTATAGCGATGGTTGTGATGCACCTAAACTCCATGGTCCGAATTATATGACCTTAAACTATAGTGATGGTCTAGATGCACGATCCTAAACTCCGTGGTATGAACTATATGACCTTAAAACTATAGTGATGGTCTAGATGCACCCTAAACTCCAAAGTCTGAACTATCTGACCTTAAACTATAGCGATGGTCTAGATGCACGACCCTAAATTCCATAGTCCCAACTATATGACTTTAAACTATAGAGATGGTCTAGATGCACAACCCTAAACTCCATGGTCTGAACTATATGATCTTAAACTATAGCGATGGTCTAGATGCACGACCCTAAACTCCATGGTCCGAACTATATGTCCTTAAACTATAGCGATGGTCTTGATGCACACCCTAAACTCCATGGTCCGAACTATATGACCTTAAACTATAACGATGGTCTAGATGCACGACCCTAAACTCCATGGTCCGAACTATATGACCTTAAACTAGTGGAGGTCTAGTTGCATGACTTTAAACTGCATGGTCCTAATTGCATGACTTTAAACTGAATAACCATGGTCTAGCTATATGACCTTAAACCATAGTGCACGTTTTAATCGCATGACGATAAAAGACTCAGCACCATGGTCCAAACTATATAACCTTAAACTGTAGCAGAGTTCTAGTTGCGCGACCTTAAACTGCACGGTCCTAATTGTTTGGCTTTAAACTGCATGATCGATGTCCAGCAGTATGATCTTAAACCATAGTACATGTCCTAGCCGCATGAAGTTAAAAGGCTCAGCACAACCATGGTCAAAACTATATGACCTTAAACTATAGCGGATGTCTAGTTACACGACCTTAAATTGTACGGTTCTAGTTGTATGAATTTAAATTGCATAACAATGGTCCAACAGTAAGACCTTAAACTATAGTGCGCGCCCAAGCCGCATGATGATAAACTACTTTGCACAGGTCCAGGAAGCCCGACCATAAACTCGCCCCCACATATGTGCACATGCTTTTACGTGCACTTTCATGCACGCCTTCCCTAAACTACTTGTTATTGCGCGTGCACCACCTTCATTACCTCTTCAATGGGTTCATTCACTTCATCACCACACTTCATTCCCCAGTGAGTTTCACCCGCGCTCACGAAACAGAGAACCATCGCGCCATCCATATTCATTGTAAGTTAGTGGGTCACCATCATCCACTCACACTTCATACATCATAGGTAGCCTCGTGCCATTTCCCCAAGTGAGTCAAACCACCATACTCACTCTAGGGCCTCCACAGACTGCCATCCATCCCCATTGTGGTCTTAGCCACATGACCCTAAACAGCAAAGCCATGGTCCGAACTATATGACCTTAAACTGTAGTAGAGGTCTAGTTGTGCGACCTTAAACTGCATGGTCCTAGTTGTATGACTTTAATGCATAACAGGCATGGTGTATACCTGAACAAGGGAACGCCATGGGTAAAAATGACGGACGGGAATGGTCATGAAACCATGACTAAAAGAGTTTCGTGAATAAAAATCGGGCACGGTAAACCCCGAAAGGGCATCGTGAGTAAAAATGGAAGAAAAGGGTGGACATAGCCAAAAGGTTATGAGTAAAAGAGCCCCAAAATAAAAAGAAGTTGGTGAAAACCATCTCTACGGCGCCGCTTCCCAAGTTCAAACGAAAATCTGCAAAGGATTCTTGGGTCAATAAATAGATCGATGCAGCACACGTCTCAACAAACGGCTTCAGCTAGCACTCCCTCCATCATCAAGATGTCCAATAGGGTGTAGATGTTAAATCATCCCTCATCTTCCTGGGTGAACAGGTAGCCCACTCGACTTCCTTCTTCAGTTCTGGGTGAATAGGTAGCCCAGACGACAGTCTTCTTCAGTCCTGGGTGGACTGGTAGCCCAGTCGACATCCTTCTTCAAGGCTGGGTGACAACGTAGCCCTGTCATTATCCCTTCTTCTAGGCTGGGTGACAATGTAGCCCAGTCATTGTCCCTTCTTCAAGGACCTTCTCCCCATTCATGAAATATGCACGCCTTCTCTTTCTCTTATGGACCTTCTCCCCATGCATGAAATGTGCATGCCCTCTCCTTCTCTTATTATGGACCTCTCTCCTTGATGCTAGGTGAAAAAGTAGCCAAGTCATCATCCTTCCAAGCCCTGAAACTGACAAAGCCAGGGCAAAAGCTACCAGAGACGTCAGCTCATCTAACCGGCACGATCGGACCTTTGGGATCGGCTAATAGAACCTACCCTAGACTGGACTTAGTAGACGAGATCCGTAGTGGTAGTCTGAATGTCAAAAGCAAACCTAGTGTCGCAGCAAACAAACATCACGAAAAAAGTCTCTTCTCCCCCTAAAGTCTCCATAGACGGACCCCGAACAATGCATCCCTACATCTGAGCAGCCTAGTTACACCATTACGTGAATCTCCTCGACGTTCACTTGGTCCTGCGACTAGGAAGAAAAAAGTAAAATCTAAAGGTAAATTTTCAAATGATTGTCCTTCTCACTTATCTTAAAGCACAACATTTGGTGGGGCATGCTTTTTTAATATATTTTTCAACACCTTGGTCCCTGGTAGGCAACAGGTCAATAAATCCTACAAAACAGAGGAAATTCGTGACAGTCTCAGAATGGCCCTTAAAATTGGTCAAGATCTTCATCAGCAGTTCAAAAGACCATCTGCCAAGTTTCATAGCGATCAGACATGTCTAAGGCAGTGAACACAAAGAAACAATTTCAGCAAAATCAGTCTCTACACCTTGAACTGGACCCCATAACTAGAGCTATACTTTTGGTGCGTCAAATAACTGTGGGACTATCACCGTTAAATCCCGCACGGTTGAAAACCCCTACGGGTCCAGTTTCAGCTAAATCAGGCACGACAAAAGACTAAAAAGGGATAGGCCACACACTATTCCAGTGTGCCCTCACTGCACCAAAACACCATTGAAGGTGGCTGTTTTTACGATCATGGGTAGTTACTTATGGGGCCTATATCTCACTCATTTCAAGTCGGATCGCTCCGAAATTTGGTGAGCGTGTTCGTCTCATCAAGACGAACAATTCGATATGTGGTTCTCCCCGTGATAACACCCGAGCAGAGAGAAAAACTAAATGAAAGTTGCTTATCCGTGAAGGAAGTTGCAAAAAATTTAGCAGCAGCACACCTCGTTCGGGCAGCCAGATCACGACACTTGCATACTCGATTGGCACCAAGCCAATTGCATTATTTGCGTGAGGTCCGAGGCTATCTCTGATCCAAACCTCGCGTACGATGAACGATTGGATTTCACACAATAAGGCATCAAAGCTGTTGCAAATTTCGACCGTTGGACTTCAAGATTTCGATCGAAAACTCAAGACAACAAAATCCTTATCCGGATATGAATTCAAGCTATGTTCATTGCAACATGATCGTGACGGCATGCTCAGTGTGATTCAATGAGGAAATCACGAAAAAACATCAAGGAACTAGCATACAATCGATCCAAAGTTTTCATGATTCATCTAAGATTCAAGTCTCACGATCATGCCTCAAAAATATGATTTATGGCTTGAAGTTAGTATCAAAGTGATTGCCATGCCGAGCCCTACAAGAAAACTATAATCTTTCGATCAAATAGGCATCAGAACAACCTCGAGTCAGCTACAGAAGATCACGCAAGATATCGAGTGGCAACATGGACTGTTATGAGATTCCACACATTGACAGGCTGGGGCAAAACAATCCTTTTGCAACCATTTTTAGAATTTATTTAAAACCAATTAAATTATACTTTCATCAATTTAGTTAGTTTTTGGGCATCCACCCATGTTTTGGCCTAATTCTATATAAGCATGCAAACCTAAATTGTAAAGGACGCTGGGTTCATTTGCGAGATCATGCAATAGAAATTTCCATTCTTGCTTGAGCCTGTGAGTATGTCTTGGAGAAAGTGAGAGGAGAGAGAAGAAAAGGGCCAATACCCTTCTGACAAGTAACTCTCTCTCCTCTTCTCTTTCACCGTCTTCTTCTCATTTCTCTCTCTTTCCCCTATTACAACTGGTGCAAGCCTAGCATAGGTTGGTTCTCCTCTCTCTCATTCTCAACATCGGGTGGGGTTCTCTCACCTCTTCCTTCATCTCAACACCGGGTGGGGTTTTCTCTCTCCTCTTCCTTCATCCCGGTGTCGATTTGATTTCTCTCTCCACTTCCTTCATTCTCAACATCGGGTGGGGTTTTCTCTCTTCTATTCCTTCATCCCAATGCCGATTGGATTTCTCTCTCCTCTCTTCCTTAACACTCAGCGAACCCTAGCGCCAGTTGGATTTCCCTCTTTTATCTTGCCACAGTCGGTGAAGCCTAGCATCGGTTGGATTTGTCTCTCTTTTATTGCAGTCAGTGAAGCTTAACGCCAGCTCGATCTCTCTCCCTTACTTCCCTTCGATTGCAACTAGCGTATGCCTAGCGTCAGGTGGTTCTCTTCTCTTACTCTCTTCTCATCGACACAGTCGGTGAAGCTTAGTGCTGACTGATTTCTCTCTTCTCTTCTAAAACAGTCGGTAATGTTTAGGCTCAACTGTATCTTCCTTCCCTCACTCTTTTATCCTCTCGTCTCTTGTCCCCCCCACTGTCTGTTCCCTTCTTCTCTTACCTCATTCTTTCCCCCATGGCTGCCACGCTACTATTCCTTCGTTCCACTAAGAGGGATTGAGGTTAGCCTCTCAAGGAAGTCCTGTGGTCAAGCCGTAATGTTGGTGTGCCAGGATTACATGGCCTTCTTTATTGCCACGACAGATTGACCATCATGCTTAGTTAGTCGGTATGGCTGATGATGTCTATTAGTGATCCCATGAGCCAGTCTTGGTATCGAGCCTAGTTTGCTATCACATCAAGCCAATTACTCATTAGCTTGATCCTCTCGCTCATTCGAACTCTTGTATCCCCCATCTTTCTTCTCTTCTTTATTTTGAATGCGCATGCTCGTGTACGTTCATCAAAGAGGAAAAGGGCGAGGTCTGACCCACCCATCTTACAACCTTTGCCATATATGTGTGTGATTGCAGAAAACAAGAAGAATATGGCCAAGGGTGACGATTTTGAACCAGTTTCTTTACTGGGGGCTTTCTTCGTGATTTAAGAGGGCACTCACGTGAATCAGCCCGAGTAAGTCCCGAACCCACCTTTAGAATTCCTCTCTCACCGGTTAGTAACACCTGCCCCCGTTCTCGAACGAAGTTCCTAAGAAAGGGATCTCAGAAGCATCCAGGGTCATCCTTTGAAACCCGAGACGCTTGCCGCCTGATCATCCAAGATCCGGAGGACGAGATCGAGGCACATAACCACCTATTGGTGATATTTGGATAGTAGCACCAAGTTTAGCAAGTGCATCTACTTTGAAACTCAACCTTCTGGGGACATGCGCTAAGGAGACATCATCAAATTGTGTCATAAAGGTTTTAGCAGTGTCGTCATAAGGCTTGAGAGTATCCTTCCTCAATATACCCTTGAGTTTCTGTATGACCAGCTCGGAGTAGCCAAAGATAATGAGCTAATCCAAATTTAGGTCCAAGGCAATTTAAAGGCCTTTTATGAGGGCTTGATATTCCGTTTCATTAAGTGAGCCAGCCTCTGCAAGAGAAAACGATGAGGGGATGACACCATCTTGGGGAGTCGTGAACACCACCCCGGTGCCCCCTCTCTTTGATTGAAAGGCTCCATCAAAATGAATCTTCCAAGCCTGGGCGAGCTCTGTACCAAACATTTCTTCATCAGGGAGGTCACTCGACAGGGGAGATTCTATTGGCACAGGATGTGTTGCAAGAAAATCGGCCAGAGCGTGACCTTTGACAACTTTTAGTGGTATGTATGTGATGTCGAATTCTATTAGTATTAGCACCGGCTTCGTCAGGCATCCTGATAGGCAAGGATGCATCATGAGGAACTTTACAGGATCATCTCTTGAAATGAGTTATACTTCGTGGCTAAACAAATAAAGGTGAAGCTTTTGGACTACAAATATTAGAGCCAGGTGGTTAGGTGCCTCTATCTCGCCCTCCGGATCTAGATGATTTGGCGGCACATATCTCACGTTTTTATCGAACCCGAGATTTGAGATCTTTCTCTCAGAACATTGCTCGAGACCCAGCCTTATCTTAAGGCACTATATGTTCATATGAGATGGCGATGAAGCGTAAGGTTGAAATAAAGATAACAAAGGGAAGAAAACTTGATGAAGATGCAAGGCTAGCATGGCAGCCGAGAAGTCATCGACTCGAAGTGGTAGCAAGACAGGCATAGTCTTTGGGACCAGCACGGCGACAATACTACTGAAAACCGAGATCGAAGTAGCGGTGCTAAGCTAAGTCTACCCTCAGTCAAGTGAGAAGAGAAACGAAGTGAAAAGAAGGCACGAGATGGCAGAAAGATGGGGTCTTGACGGCGCTAGGCATTGCCACTCACGACCATGGAGTAGCAGTGTCATGGCCCTTGGGCGGCGCACTACACTACTGCTCATGGTTAGAGAGTGAGAAATGAACTACAGATGGTGCTAGGCATCGCCATGGCAACATAAGGAGATGACATTCCCCTTGTGCAGGCAGCAACAGTCTCTGATGAAGCGCGTAACGATAGCCATTTGTGAAGTGCTCGACGGTAATCCTCATGAGGCGCATGACGATATGCGTGGGATGCAAGAAGGACGGATAAGCACCAATTGCACGAAGAAAGCATGCGGATGGCAATAAGCAGCACCGTTTACAGGCTTCACTAGAAGAGGAAGATAAAAGGATAGAAAGAGATGGAGACTCGCGCATGGCGCTGCCATCGCCATGCGTGACCTGTGTGACCTCTGCGGAGGTATGCACGGCACTGCCACTGTCGTGCATGACCCCTGCGAAGAACTTAGACGAAGAAGAGGGAGAAGAGAGAGAGAGAAGCAGAAGGAGAAAAGAAGAGAGAAGGTTTCACCTCAAACTTGAGGGTACTGATCAAAAGTTTGTCTCCCCTCACTCTCTTTAAAACGTGACCCAACAATGAGAAAAAAGAGAAACTTGAATTAAGTAAAAACTCTCTCTTTTGTGAAAGGTTTTTGTCCCCTGTGCCTACAATGATGGTACGTATATATAGAATTTTCCCCAAATATGGGTGGATGATCAAAAGTAACCCTAAATTATAAAAATTAAGATTAAATTGAATTAAAAGAAATTAGAAAATAGAACAGAAAATGAAATATTTGCCCCTTTTGAACAATTTATGGAATTTCATAAAAGTCCCTGTGTTGCCCTAGAAATTGCGTGATCTTGCATGTATGATCCGGGGTCGTTCAGATGCCCGGTTGATCATAAGATGATTGTTTTCTTGTAAGGCTTGACATGACGTTCGATTTGATACCAACTTCAAGCCATGGACCGCGTTTTAGTGCGCGATCATGTAACTTGAAATTTGAATAGATCTTGAAACTTTGAATCGATAGTGTACTCGTTCCATGATGTGTACTCGATTTCTTCAGGGAATTATGCTGAGCATGTCGTTATATTCGCGGGGCAACAAACGCAGCTACATTTCGTGTTCGAACGAAGATTTTGTAACTTTGGAATTTTTGCCCGAATCTGTAATTGCGGTGACTTAATTTGTAGTCACTTCATCAACTTCGTGTGCAGAATCCAACAGTTCATCATGTATGGGGTTCGGGTCAATGATAGTCGGAGACCTTACACACACAATGGAATTGGTTTCACATCGATCGGGCTCATGAGTAGTGTGATCTTGCCGCTTGAGAGAGTCATGATGTTATTGAATTTCTTACACTTTCTTCACGGATCAACAACTTCTCACGAGCTTTTCTTTGCGCTTGGGTATCCTCACCGGACGTGCCACATATCGAATCGCTCGTCCTGACTAGATGAACATGCTCATTGAATTTGAGCGCAATCTCACTTGGGACGAGAGAGATATGAGTGTTGAAAGTCACTATTCATGCCTGCCCCTTCCATGGTGTGGAGTTGCAGGGTGGCCACACGAAAATAGCATGTGGCCCCTCCTGTTTCACTTTTTTGCTTATAACTTCTTCCTGGAGTGTCCGTTCGAGCTAAAATTTGACCCTTAGGGGTTTTCAACAGTGCCAGATCCAATGGTATTGGTCTCATAGAAATTTGAGACACTAAAAATGTAGCTCTCGTTATAGGGGCCGTTTCAGTGTGCTAGAGGCCGATTCTGCCAGAACTGTTTCTCAATCTGCACTGCCGTAGACATGTTGAAATGTGACGAAACTTGACAGGGGACTTTTGAGAGACCTTATGAAGATCTTGAAGGATTCCAATATTATTCTAAGAATGTCAGAATTTGCACTGTTTGCTAGGCTTTATTGAGTAGGGGTCCCATGTTGATGAAAAATACCTTCCAACAGCATGCCCTGCCGAGTGTTATGCTTCGAGAGACTTGAGAAGTGTAATCATTCACGAAGTTTGAGGGATATTGTCAAAGTCCTCACCCTCAAGGGACTACCAAGCCTTTTCTGAAGTCCAAATGCTATGAACCTTTGGTCGGCATTATTCGCTTCTACACCAGGTTTGCTTTTGATGCTCAGGGTATCCCTATATGTCCCGTCTAGTGGGGTCCAGTCGGGGGCTTCTGACGTAACCCAAAATTCTGGTCCCATGTAGGCTAGGGGGTTTTGGCGAGGCATACCCTGAGGCCTGTGGCAGGTTAGACCCTAACTTCGTCAGTTTCTTGCCTTCATGATAGTCCTTAGCATTTTCAAAGGGATCTTTTGGTCATCGTCCTCAGCCTCAAAGACTCTTGTTGTTGTTGAACTGGGGAGATCTTATGCGGCTCTCACTCCTTGAAGAGCCATGTCTTTGGGTGATCTTATGCGGCTCTCACTCCTTGATAAGCCATGCCGTTGGGAGATCTTATGTGGCTCTCAGTTCCTGTTGAGCCATTTGGTGTTGCGATTAGATGCTGGATTTTGAGGATTTTAGGTAAACCTCATTAACCGGGATTGTGACTGTTTGAAAATTAAATGTCGGCTGAGGCGATGGTCGTGCGTCAGGCTGTCTTGTCGATTCAAGTGCCCTTTTGTGGGATTTCAGTTGAACAGGGGAAGTGGCAACTTAAAGACTGTTTTCTCCAACTTCCGTTATTTTTGGGCTCTTTTACCCATGACCTCGTGGTCATGTCCACTCTTTTCATCCATTTTTTCTCACGATGCCCTTTTGGGGTTTTCACCACACTTAATTTTGTTTTCCATTGAACTCTTTTACTCATGGTTTTGTGACCATGCCCGTCTGTCATTTGTACTCATGGCATTCCCTTGTCCAGGTGTATAGCATGCCCGTTTTTCTATATGAAGGCGTATTTAGAGTCGTGCCTTCGAGACCTGTGTGACGCCTTTTAACGTCATGCAGCTAGAACGTGCACTATAGTTTTAGGGTCATACAACTGAACCGTAGTGGTGATGGATGGCAGTTTATCAAGGCCATAGAGTGAGTTTGATCATGACTTTGACCCACTTGAGAAGATGGCATGAAGTTGCCTTGTGAAGAGTTGATGATGAATGGATGGTGGGTGAAGAATGGTGACCCACTAGCTGACGACGAGTATGACTCACAGAAGGGTACACCGTTTGGCGAGTACGAGTAAGACTCACTAGGGAATGGTGAAAGATGGTAACGATGAATGGGCTCACTGGAGAGGTAATTAAGGTGGGGCGCACACACAAATGTGTCAGTTAGGGAATACGTGCATGAAGATGCACATAAAAGGGGTGTGCACATATGTGGAGGAATCTTTAAGGTGATGCCACCTAGACCTGTGCAAAGTAGTTTAACGTCATGTGGCCTAGATGTGCATTATGGTTTACGGTTGTATAGGTTGGACAGTGGTTATGCAGCTTAAAGTCATGCAATTAAGACCATGCAGTTGTAAGCTCGTGCAACTAGACCTCTGCTATAGTTTAAGGTCATATAGTTTGGACTGTGACTGTGCAGTTTAAGGTCATGCAATGTGGACCATGGCTGTGCAGTTTAAGGTCATGCAATGCAGACCATGGCTGTGCAGCTTAAGGTCATCCTATACGAACCATGTTGTACAGTTAAAGGTCATGTAATGCAAACCATGGTTGTGCAGTTTAAGGTTATGCAATGCAGACCATGGTTGTGCAGTTAAGGTCATGCAATGTGAACCATGGCTGTGTAGTTTAAGGTCATGCAATGCGGACCATGCTGTGCAGTTTAAGGTCATGCAATGCGGACCATACTGTGCAATTTAAAGTCATCCAACTAGACCTTCGCTACAGTTTAAGGTCATATAGTTTGGACCATGGTGGTTCAGTTTTGAGTCGTGTGATGAGGACTTAGTAGTTTAAGGTCGTGCAACTAGACCTCTACTACAGTTTAAGGTCATATAATTTCAACCATACAGTTTAAGGTCATGCATCTGAACCGTGGCTGTGCAGTTTAAGGTCAAGCAATGCGGACCGTGGCTATGTAATTTAAGGTCCTAAAATACGGACTATGGCTGTGCAGTTTAAGGTCGTGCAACTAGACCTCCACTACAGTTTAAGGTCATATAGTTTGGACCATGGTCGTACAGTTTTGGGTTGTGTGATGAGGACTTAGAGTTTAAGGTCGTGCAACTAGACCTCTACTACAGTTTAAGGTCATATAATTTCAACCATACAGTTTAAGGTCATGCATCTGAACCGTGGCTGTGCAGTTTAAGGTCAAGCAATGCGGACCGTGGCTATGTAATTTAAGGTCCTAAAATACGGACTATGGCTGTGCAGTTTAAGGTCGTGCAACTAGACCTCCACTACAGTTTAAGGTCATATAGTTTGGACCATGGTCGTACAGTTTTGGGTTGTGTGATGAGGACTTAGCAGTTTAAGGTTGTGCAACTAGACCTCCACTACAGTTTAAGGTCATATAATTTGGACCTTGCAGTTTAAGGTCGTGCATCTGGACCGTGGCTGTGCAGTTTAAGGTTAAGCAATCTGGACCATGGTTGTGCAGTTTTAGGTCATGCAATATGAACCATGGTTGTGCAGTTTAAGGTCATGCATCTGGACTGTGGCTGTACAGTTTAAGGTCATGCAATGTGGACCATGGTTGTGCAGTTTTAAGTCATGCAATGTGGACCATAGATATGCAGTTTAAGTTCATGCAATGGATACTATGGCTGTGAAGTTTAAGGTCATGTAATTTGGACCCTGTCATATAGTTTGGACCATGCAATTTAAGGTCGTGCATCTGGACCGTGGCATGGTAAGGGAATGTGACTTCATAGGGAATAGAGCCATCACTAGAGACTGGACTCCCAAAGGAGTGAGATTGTGATGCAAGGAATGAACTTCTTGAGGATGCAAGACTATGGTCCAGATCTAAGTGTCAAGGCATGCGCGTGGCACTAAGTGTTGGATGACGCACACGGCATTAGCTTAGATGATGTGCACATGACTTTAGGTTCCCTGTTGTAGCCCTTGACGAGGCATGCGGCGATGACGTTTTTTCGAAGGCGTGTGGCGATGGCCTCTGGAGGAAGGCATGCGGCGACAACTCCTTTCGAGTCTCGGGCTTGACCCACTGCGACCTGGTCGTCCTGTCGTCTAAGGCTAGGGATTGGGGTGTCATTTCATGTTTGTCGAGGGCAGTTTGCGGCACTGCTGGGTATAAAAGGGGGAAAAACCCCTTTTTACTATTTTACCGAAGGGTAAAATAGTTGAAGAGTTTTCTTAGAGAGAGGGCCAAAGCTTTTGCTGAAGGTTTTCCGACGAGAACTTCTCAGTAAAAGTTTGTAGGGGTAGGAAGTTAGGAACTTTTCTGTCGAGCTTCAAGAGGTCGCGTAGCTTCGTGTTGTGATTGTGAATTTCTTCAGGAAGTGCCGAGCTTTCCTTAGCAAGGAATAAGGTTTCTCGGGACGTTACCAGGATGTGCAGAGGTACCCTTCCGGGGTTCGAGCGTTGCTCTAGTCATTCTATTATTGAAGAGGAGGTCACAGAGAGTTCAGAGGGCTCTTGTCAGTTCTCTGGTCATTATGAAGGGAGAACAACAGTGGGCTCACCGGTAACTCACTAAAATTTTGGTGAGCTTGTGGCGAATTGCTGAAGTGAAGAGGCAGGCAGAAGGGAAGCCCGCGATGGATGATTTTGGGAGATTCCAGGTGGTCCTCTGACCCTTCTAATAACGAGTGGAAGGTGGAGCAGTGTTTTTGCAGTGGACGGAAATGGATTCCCGATGAGGAGGGGAAACGCCAGTGGCAACCCGAAGGGCTGTGGGATCAATGAAAAGTCATGAGGAGGTGGACAGTCGTTGCGGGAAGATCACTAGTGAAATCGAAGAAACACAAGGGTTAATGCCCCCTAGGAATTGGCGATGGTGGGAACTGAGGCACGACAAGGACATGTGCATCATTAAGTCGTATGCAGCGCCGACTTCGCACATCCCTAAGCCTCGCTCGACGATAACCACTTTCCGGAGTATGCTGCTCACGGTAATGGTATCGCGAGTCATTGGCCTACCCATGGTGATGGTAGGATGCGACATTGTGTTGTGCACGACGATGACTGCGCATGGTGCTGAGTTGCGTGCGGCGATGACCATGGATGGCGATGTCTCACGAGGGTCAAGAGTGATGGCAAACGAGGAAGCCTTACCGCTGTGCTCTGTTGGAAGCCAAGTCCCTCAGCACAACCGTGAATTCCATGTTATTCCAGCATGGGCCAGCTCCTTGGAAGCTTGCCATGCCTCGTCAAATGAATTAATGCTGACTCGAAGATGGTTGGGGCTTCTTCTTTTGGCCTGCCACCATCCTCTTTCGTGGTGCTAAAGCTAACTTCTCCAAGTGGTTTTGCTTCTACTTCATGAGGAGAGCATTCCTCGGGTGGGTTTTCTTCTTCTTCATGAGGAGAGCATTTTTATGGTGGGTTTGCTCCTTCTTTATGAGGAAGACATTTCTTTTTCACCTGTAATCGTCCTCTTATCTCCAAACACAAGAGTTTTATAGCCTCCCTAGAAATGGGATTTTGATTGTAACTTGTAACTCTTTTTAATGCCATGAAAGGAAAGAACTTCTTTTGGACTTCCTTAATGTTCTTCTTTTCCATTTCCTTCTCTTCTCGCTGTGCACTCCGCATTTTGGGGATACATCAGGGATATTACTTCTTTAGGTATCCTCCATTGATAGGGGGCATTGCCTTTCCTCCATTCGAGTTTGTTAGTACATAGACCCCATTTGGTGTGACCTTTTTCACTATGAACGGACCTTCCCACTTGGGCTCGAATTTTCCTTTGCGACGCCCCTGCATGATGAAAGGTCACCTGACTGCTAAGATTAGATCCCCCTGAGCGAAGGAACGAACCTTGACAGACTTATCAAACCCTCTCTTCATTCTTCCTTGATTAAGCTAGAGGTTATGCTGGGCTGCTAGCCTTTTTTTGTCAAGGGAATCCAACTCTTGGTAACGGAGATTGACCCTCCCATCGTCAGTAAGTCCTTGATGTATAGAAACACGGAGTGAGGGTATTTTAACCTTGAGGGTTAGGACCGCCTCACCTCAATAGACCAGGGAATAAGGAGTGGAGTTTGTTGCATTTCGAGTGGTGGTGCGATAAGCCCACAGAGCTTCAGGCTGCTTCTCGTGCGCATTCTTCTTTGACTTTGAAACTGACTTTCGGAGCACCTCGGACAAAGTTTTGTTGAACGCCTCAGTCAAACCATTTTCTCGAGGGTAGTATATAGTTGAGTACTTCCACTCGAAGCTGAACTGGTTGGCTAGGTGATCAACATGATGGCTTCTAAACTGGGGGCAGTTATTATAGATTATCCGATCCGGAACTCCGAATCGGTAGATGATGTGATGACACACGAAGTTGGCTACCACGGTCCCTAGAACCTGCTTGAGGGGGATTGCTTCACCCCACTTAGAAAAGTAGTCTGTTGTTGTTAGAAAGAAGGCATGACCCAAGGCAGAAGGGGGATCGATGGGTCCTACAATGTCCATACCCTACTGTGAAGAGGGCCACAATGTCACTATAGGGTGCAGAGGATTCGAGGGTTGATGAATGAGGCTTGAGTGGATCTGGCACACCGGGCATCTATTGGCATATTTTTTGCCGTCAACAATCATGAAAGGCCAGTAATAGCTGAGCCTGTTGTTGGAACGAAATTTTCATCAACATGGGGCCCCCACTCAGTAAAGGCCTAGCAAGTAGTGAAAATTCCGACAATCTCAGAATAATCGCAGAACTGATCAGGTTCTTCATGAGATCTCTCAAGATTTTCTTTCCAAGTTTCATCACATTTCGACATATCTAAGGCAATGCAGACTGAGAAACAGTTCTAGCTGAATTGACTTCTAGCACCCTGAAACAGACCCTTATAACTAGAGGTACATTTTCAAAGAAGAAGTTATAGGAGAAAGAGTGAAACAGGAGAAGCCACATGCTATTCCCGTGAGGCTACCCTATAACACTACACCATTGAAGGGACAGTCACGACTAGTTAATTTTTAAGCCCATATCTCACTCATCCTAAGTCGGATCATGTTAAAATTTGGTGAGCATGTTCATCTAGTCAAGATAAGCAATTCGATACGTGGCACGCCTCGTGACGATACCCGAGCATGAAGAAAATCTAGAGAGAAGTTTGTGATCCACGAAGAAAGTGCAAGAAATTTAGCAGTGTCGTGCCTCGCTCGAGTGGCCAAATTACGTCGCTTGTGATCCCGATCAATGCGAAACCAATTCCATTGCGAGCGTACGGTCTTGGACCAGCTCTGACATGAGCCCCATACATGATTAACGGTCAGATTCTACACACGAACCCGACGAACAGACTGTAAATTTTGTCATTGGAATCCTTGATTCCAGCCAAAATTTAAAACTTGCAAAATCTTCGTTCGGCCACGAAATCAAGATACGTTTAGTGCCCCATGATTATAGTGGCATTCTTAGTGTGATTCAGTGAAGAAAACACAAAAAAACATTAAGGAATGAACACCCTATTGATCCAAAGTTTCAAGATCTACTCAAATTTTAAATCACGTGATCGTGCACCAAAAACATGATCAATGGCTCGAAGTTGGTATCAAATCGATCGCCATGCCGAGCTCTACAAGAAAATAATCATCTTATGATCAACTAGGCATCAGAACGACCCCAAATCAGCCATGCAAGAACACGGAAGTCCTAGGGCAATATAGGAACTGTTTTGGAATTCCACAACTTGTTAGGAAGGGGTAAATCTATAATTTTTCACCTAATTTTCTAGATTCCTTTAATTCAATTTAATCTTAGTTTTTAGCAATTAAGGTTACGTTTGATCATCCACCCATGTTTGGGGCAAACTTTTATATATACATATCATCATTGTACACAAAAAAGAAGAAGAGACAGAGGCATCCACACACAAGAGAGAGTTTTCACTTAATACAAGTGTTTCGTTTTTACCATTGTTGTGTCACGCTAGAGAGAGAGAGTGAGGTGAGAGAAATGGTTGACCGGTACCCTTAGGTTTGAGGTAAACCTTCTCTCTCTTATTTCTCTTTTCTTCTTCTCTCTCTCTTCTCCCATCTCTTCTCCTTCTTCTTCGTCTGAGTTCCTCACAGGGGTCATGCACGGCAGTTGTAGTGTCGTGCATGCCTCTCCCTTGGTCTCATAGGGTTCGCATGGCAATCGAAGCACCAATCGTGAGTCTCCTTCCCCTTCTACTCATCTGTTTCTTCATTCAAGTGAGGTCAGCAGAAGGTGCTGCCCATCGCTGCCCACAAACGTAGCTTTGACGTCTCGGTGAAGAACCCAAACAGCAAGGTTTGTTATCACCTATAGGGGTCTCTCCCTATCGTTCCTCTAATGTAGCTAATGATAGCTATCGCCAACCACTAGGGGCTTTGGCAAGACCTATCACCTTTCGTGAGCCTCCTCCCCATGCTTGATGCTCGTTGCCACTCTCCCTTCTTCCGGTGCCTATCGTTGTGCGACCTAGGAGAAACTATTTTCGTGTCCCTCATCAGGAGCTAGCACCGTCCACAAGGGTTGCGTCGTCTCCTCGCATTGCCCACGGCGATGCCTAATGACATATGGATTTCCCCTTCTCTTTGGCATCTCATTCTTTCCTCTTCACCTCTGTCTCCTCTCACTTAGCTGAAGGTAGACCTAGCCTATCACTGACGTGCCGACCTCGATTTCGAGTAGTATTGTCATTGTGCAGGTATTGAGAACCATGCCCATCTTCCTACCTCATCGAGTCAGTAATTTCTGATTGTCATGCTAGTCTCACCCCTACGTCAAGCTCTCTTCTCTTTTCTATCTTTCATTGAACCTTACACTTCATTGCCTTCTCATGTGAACGTGCATTGCTCTAAGACAAGGGTGGGTCCCTTCGACCCCCTTGTCGTACAAATTAATCAAAGAAGTATTGTGTAAAAAAACAAGAGGATTACAGGTCAAGGGAGGCGATTTCAAATCAGCTCAAGTAACTAGGGGGTTTTCTTCATGATCTAAGAGGGCGCCCATGCGAGCCAGCCCAAGTAAGTCCCAAACCCACCTAAATTCCTCTTTTATTGGTTGGTATACCTGCCTTTGCCCTCTAGTAAGGTTCCGAGAGAGGGATCTCAATTACCGGGTTCACAAGAAACCTGAGACACGTGCCGCAAGATCATCTAGATCTGGAGGGTGAGATCGAGGCACCTAACCAGCTTGATGACTCCACTAGGGACTTACTACCCCTTAGCCGGTTCACTCTTGTTTGACCAATTTCCTTTTTTCTTTCTGCACCTAGTTCTATGGCACCTGCGTTGTTCAACCCGTTCATCCGAGTCGGGGACTTCCTTATCCCTGCACTCGTGGCTGCCCCAGGGAAGCAAGTAGCTCAAGCCTCCTTCCATACTCTCCTTCTGAGTCAAGCCTCACGATCTGGCTCCCAGGTTCTCACCCGGATTGGTACGAGAGGGGACATAAAGGTCCCTACCTCCTCGCTTTCTTGCCCTGGTGGACTCTCAACCAAGGCCCTTTGCATGGGTAGCACTCCTGACAAATCTCCCACCAGTCATACTGCTACGGTACGCCGGAAGGCTACCCTATCCATCCTTGTGAAAGGCAAGCAAACTGTCATCGCTCTTGAGGTTCGCCGCAAGGCAACCCCCTGTGATCCTTCACTACTCCGAGCCTCCACAACTAGAGGGTCGGTACATAGATGCCAAGGTTCTGAGGTCTTCACCCCTCGCACACACTCAAAGGCTCATGGTCTATCCACTCGAGCCACACTTTGGGGCAACCCTTATGTTGCCTTGAGGTCGCATCCAGGGCCAGGCTTTCTCAGGCTGAACACTACATGCGCCATGCATTCGCTTTCCACAGTTCAGGTCAGTGCTGGCTCTATGCCACCTCGAGCACAGGTGGGTCGACCATTCCGTCTTCCCTCCTGACACACATAGCTTCACCTTATGAGAGATATGCTACAGCCTCGTCCCTCACAAACACATGCTCGTGGGTCTCAGCCTCCTCAGGTCGAACCCATTGACAAAGCCCGGGCTGATCCCCAAGTCACCCGGATGGCTAACCCTAAAGGTGCACACGCACCATCTTTCCAAGTCCCTCTCAAATCCAGACTCAGAAGTAGTCACTAACCAACTTCTTCCTTTGTCGCTTCCCCGATGTCAGGAAAGCACCTCGAGCCTTGGTACTCAAAGGTTTTCCTAAGAGTACCATCTTGAGCCTGCCCCGGGTAACCTGAACACCTGGGCCTCACAAAGGAATTCAGGGCAACGACTTGATGTCAGAAAAAGGCCTCCAACCTCCAAGACAAGAACCCAATCTGCCCTTCATCCTTGGGCCCCACTCCCTGCTCTAGCACATAGACATGGCCCTAGCCTGTTCGAAGAAAATGGGGCAATCCAGGTCTCAGGCTCAGTTCTGAAATGAGGTCCACAACTTCCTCAGGATCAAGCAAAAAAGAGGCCTGCAGATCCTGATCAGATAAACCTCCAAGGGAGTCGAGGTCACCACCCTTGACGACCTCCTACCTTGTAATCCCTTCTTCCCTCTTCAAACTCTAGAGCGTGAGCAAGTCCAGGAATACTGTTCGATGATCACCACCTAGAAGTCACGGTCCCAAGATCGTCGAGAACCGATCCTCACAAGATCGGAATACAAAGCCCGAGTCAAGTCGGGGTAAGATGAGCTCCTCAAGACTGACTTGCCACGCACAACTTGCCAACCACGACAGTCCACTGCATCACCTGACTCTGACCTCCCAAAAGAAACGGTCAGTGTCATGGTGATCAATGACCCGAACTCTGCTCAAGAGGAGCAGATTAGAAAGTTCGAGGAAATGATGCAAGCCATCCTTGAAAAGATGAGAGCCTAGAGGCCTTCAGGTCCCCTTCTTCGTCTGATTCCCCTACCGGTTAGGCCACAGCGCCTAGGCAGACTCGCCCTCCTATCTCTCAATAGAGCTCCTCTTCTCGTGGGGTCTCCCAAACCGACATAGATGCTATGGTGGCCCATAGCCTCAAGAATAAGGTCCCGAGCATGCAAGAGACGTCATTCAACCAAAAGTTGTATCCTTTGTACGTTGACCAAGTGTTGTTTACCCTGAACTACCAAATTGGAAAACTCCCCTTGTTCAATGGTACCACATCTCCTCACCAGCATACGGCCCACTTCCAAGCAGCCAGTCGAGAGGCGACAACTGACAGACGTTTCCTCCTCCACCATTTCATTGAGACTCTCGAAGGACCAGCCTTCCAGTGGTATGCTCGGCTGCCTCCAAACTCACTGCACACTTGGCAAGAAATGGAGAAGTTGTTCCACCAACGCTTCTACGAAGTCCAAATGAATGTGGAAACCATCAAGCTCCTCACCTTGACGCAAGACCCTGGTGAGCCGGTTGACAAGTTCATCACTCGAGGAGAGAGTTGGTGACCTTTCACACCACTCCCATGACCGAGAAGGAAGCAATCTAAACCTACATACGATACATGCTTCCTGAGATAGCCCTACATGTCGAGGCATCCAATCCACCCTCTATGTCAAAGCTCATCTTGAGGGATTGTTCAAGCATCACGACAGCCCTCATCAGCTATCCTCCCACTCAAACTCTTGCTCCAGCAGTTGGGGCAATCAAAAGGCAGTGATCAGTACGGTCGTCACCATAACTGACACCAAAGGCACGACTCGCCAAACTCTTGCCCTCTCTAAAGCACAGACGCTTCAGATCGGGGGCAAGCAGTAGTCCTACAATGCGGTCCTGCCTCCTAAAAACAATAAACAGAACGACTACTGGACCCAGCACTAGAATGAGGTTTACCCCTTTGACATGGAGTGGGCCCCGGCACTGCTCCAACTGTTGTTAGAATAGAACATGATCCAGCTGCCAGAGGTCTCCACTGTAGAGTCGCCGAGGTAGGAGTTGAATGAGAAGTATTGCGCCTATCATAGGAGAGTAGCTCACCCCACTCGCGACTATTGTAAGCTCAACGACACTATCGAGGCCCTTATCAACAACGGCCAGTTAAAGCTTGAAGAGTTGAAAAAGGCATTCGAGGCGGCTGAGACATCTCACATAGTCCCATTCCAAGAGGACGACGGGGCATCCGCTTTCCTTCGTTCATCTTTCTCTATAATGCTCAAAGAAGGGATCACCACCCCAACGCCGACAACCTTTCGTGCGCGTACCACCAGAAATGAGGTCATGACGTCAGCGAGTGCACTGGCTTCCATAAACAATTGGCAGAAAAGATGCAGCAGTGTCAGGAGGTTCAGGGTGACCCAGCAAGACACCATGAGGTCCCTCTTTTGCCTATGCAAGAAGACCCTGTGTAAGACCCTCTGCAGGCCCCCTTTGAGGCAATGTTCCAACAGGGTCTTGTCACCCCCAAGTCAACCAGACAGCCTAAGCGTCTTTGCTCGAGGCACAAAACAACTCCGGTACCCCTATCACCAAGTGTGGGGACACGAACTCAATGAGTCACTCGGTTCGAGGCCATAGTCGCAGAGAAAGTCCAGCAATGCCACATTGTCTGTGCAGTTCTCTCAGGACACATCCAAGCAATTGCTTCCATTCGAGAGGAAGCCTAGCTACAAGCCCCTAATGAACATGCATTGGTCCTTTCAGAGCCCTCGACCTCTCAGCCCTGGGAAGTCTACCATGAGCGAAGTAGGCTCAAATCCCTGAAACATGAGGCAGTCTACCATGCTAGGCCACTCACTAGCTTGATACGATGGTCCAAAAACAGCCTCAGGGATCCTGAAGGTGACGGCGAGCACTTTAGTCAGCTTGCTGAAGGAATCATCTTCCTCAGCCACTAGTCGAGGAAGAATTCCTCATGCCCCTTCCTCTGCGGCCGACCTTGCGGGACATCATCACAGGTGCAGCTCGCCTCATCTTATAGTCCAATAAGGCAGACGGCCCTGAGTTATTAATATCTTAGGAGTCGACCAAAATGGGTGATGATGTTAAAAGCACCCTACAACGGTCAAAGCCAGGGCATGATCTTAAATACCCCTGCAAAGGTTCATTTCTAGGAACGACATAAAAAGCTGCCTAGAACGTTCTAACTCTTCTTCTCCTTCCCCCTCCTCCATTCCTTCTGTAGGTACAACTCGACGGTGCCTAGATTTCGACACTCTAAACAAAGAGTTCGGAGGTACCAACTTTACCATGTCGTAGCAAGATCACCTCAGAGAAATACTGGCTCAGGCAGTAGGATTCTCAACAGCCGTCAACGCTCTGGCAACATGGGCCAAAACTGAACCACCTCGAGCTCCTTCTCTCACAAGGCCTGTCACATGATCCAAGTACACGAGGCATCGCCCAGGTCGGGGTATGTACCGAGTGAGCCCAATCATGAGGTCATGGACCCCCCGCTTGAAGCCAACCCTTCCACCGCCTAGACTAGCCAGAGACCAGTCCTCTCCCACGTTGTGCCCCTCCTTGAGGCCGAGATGTTAGGATCATGGGTGGTCACATTTGAGATCAAAGAAAACCCTTGTGAGTCCCCCGATGACGAACTCCAGGAAGCTCCCGAAGAGTGGGAAGCTGGCAGACAAGCTACGGTTGATGAGTTTGAAGAGATCAACTTGGGGGATGAGGCCAACCTAAGGCCAACCTTCATCTCAGCAAAAATGTCCTTCGAAGAGAAAGAAAACTATATCTCCCTCCTTTGAGCAAATTCGGACATCTTCGCCAGGCATTGTCATGAGATGCCCGGTTTAGACCCCCAGATTGTTGTCCATCGCCTCGGTATTAATCCAACCATCAAATGCAACAAAAATCAAGGAGGATTAGGTCCGACCTCGAGATGCAAAACGATGTTGAGGTGAACAAGATCAGGGACGTTGGATTCATATGTGAAGCCAAATACCCAAGATGGCTGGAGAATGTCGTCCCAGTCAAGAAGAAGAATGGCCAAATCAGGGTCTGCATTGACTTTCGTGGCTTGAACATTGCTTGTCCCAAGGACGATATCCCCCTGCTGTTCACTGAGATGATGACGCAAGAGGATGTGGAGGCCACTATGTTCTTAACTCTAAAAGGTGTCTTTGGTTACACTGTGATTCCTTTTGGGCTAAAGAATGTTGGCGCCACGTACCAGCGAGCTATGAAAACCAAGATTCAAGCACATGATTCACAAAGAGCTTGAGTACCATGTCGATGACTTGGTGGTAAAGTCTGAAACAAAAGCCCTTCACGTGAAAGAACTTAAAAAGGTGTTTAAGCTGTTTCGGCGTCACCAGCTCAAGATGAACCCCTTGAAATGCACCTTTGTGTACTCTCAGGAAAATTCTTAGGGTTTATCGTGAGATACCATGGGCTGGAGCTTGAGCCAGTCAAAATCAAGTTAATTCAAGACCTACAACCCTCCATGAACTGCGGTCTCTCTAAGGACAACTCGCCTACATTCGGAGGTTCATTTCGAACCTTTCAGAGTGATGCAGACCCTTTTCACACCTCATGAAGAAGGACACTCCCGTCATATGGATTGAAGCGTGCCAAGATGTGCTCGAAGACATCAAGTAGTACTTGTTGAATCCATCAGTACTCTCTACGCTAGTGTAAGGAAGGCCGCTCATTTTACATGTGACCGCCCTCGATGAGTCACTCGGGGCACTATTGACGTAGAAAAATGCTGGAGGGACAGAGATAGCGCTCTATTATCTCACCTGCAAAATGCAGAGGGCCGAGAAGAATTACCCTCCCATCAAAAAAAATGTGCTTAGCCTTGATCTTTGAGGTACAAAAGCCCCGCCATTACTTGCTCGGCCATGAGGTCAAGTTAATCTCCAAGGCGGACCCAGTCAAGTTCCTTATGACTCGGCCATGCTTGTCAGGACATTTGGCCAAGTGGGCACTATTGCTGATGGAGTTCGACATCACGTATGTACCACAGAAGGCAGTTAAAGGTCAAGCCCTAACAAACTTCCTTGCGGCTCACCCAGTCCCTTCAGAATCTCATCCGTCAAGCGATCTCCTGGATGAAGAAGTTTTCTATGCAGCACTAACTTGACCATGGGAAATGTACTTTGACGGAGCATTCCAGTTTGATAGAGGGGGGGCGGAGTTGTGTTCCTGACTCTTGATGGAGGAATAATTGCTCTATCCTTCTCACTTGCAGAGGCGTTTTCTCATAAGGAAGCCGAGTATCAAGCCCTCATAATCGGGCTGGAGATCACCCAAGAGCTAGACTTAGAGCAGCTAAATATCTTCGACGACTCGAAGCTGGTCATCCAGCAGCTGAAGAGGATTTATGATTTAAGGAACGTTACTTTCAAGCCTTATCTTAGATGGCCCAGTTCGATGACTTCTCCCTGAATCATATCCCTAGAAGGCTAAACTCACAGGCTGGTGCGCTCTCAAAGCTTAGCGCCACAATCCAATTGTCTTCAATGGGGCTCACACCAGTCGGGGTAACCAAATTGGGACACGTTGACTTGGGAACCGAAGTTGACTCAGACGATGAGAGGGATGTCTTCCCTGAGTGTGCACCTTACCCATTCGGGGCACTTCTTGCTGCTAGGGATGTCATCAAGATAGAACGAAAAATTTCCCAAGGAAAAGAATCCAAGGCCAGGAAGAAGGAGCCCAGATTCCTCACCTATCATGGATGTTGTAAAACATGGGAGGTTGCCTCAGGATCGGGCGGAAAGGAACGACGTATGATAGATGTCCACCAAGTACACCTTTCTCGATGGGGATGTCCTCTTTCGTCGATCATTTGACGAAATCTTCCTCAGATGCATTAATGCACAAGAGGCAAGCAATGTACTCGAAGAAGTACACTCAGGCATTTGCAGGCTGAATCAGTCCGGCCCCAATCTTTATGAGTGCATATGCAGACTCGGCTATTACTGGCCTTCAATGGTGGCCGATGCCCAAAACTACGCTAAAAGGTGCCAGGTGTGCCAAATTCACTCAAGTCTCATTCATCAGCCCCCAGAGCCTCTCCATCCTACAGTGACATCATGGCCCTTTTCTCAATGGCCCATGAACATTGTAGGACTCATCGACATGCCTTCATCCTGACGGCGACAGATTACTTTTCTAAATGAGCTGAGGCAGTCCCTCTCAGATAGGTTCCAGGGACCGCTGTGGCTAACTTCGTGTGGCACCACTTCATCTACCAGTTTGGGGTCCCGAATCGAATAATTTCTGATTCGGGACTGAGTGAATTTGGCACACCTATTGTACTACCCTCTGGCTTAGCTGAGGCGATCAACAAGACTTTGTGCGAGATGCTCAGGAAGGCGGTGTCAATGTCAATGAAGAACTAGCACAAGAAGTTGCTTGAGGCTCTATGGGCCTATCGCACTACAACTCGCAATGCTACAAATTCCACCCCTTATTCCCTGGTTTGTGGGGGTGAGGCGGTCCTACCTCTCAAAATTCAAATACCCTCACTCCGTGTTGCTATACATCAGGGACTAATTGTGGATGAGAGGGTCAGGCTCCGCTACCAAGAGCTGGATGCCCTTGATGAAAAGGGACAAGAGGCCCAACAGAACCTCGAGCTTAATAAAGGAAGAATGAAGAGAGCCTTTGACAAGTCTGTCAAGGTTCGTTCATTCGCTCATAGGGACCTAGTTCTAGCAGTCAAGAGACCGATCATCATGCATGGGCGTTGCAAAGGAAAGTTTGAGCCTAAGTGAGAGCCATTCGTAATCAAGAAGGTTACACCAAGTAGGGCATATAAACTGCTGAACTCTAATGGAGAAGAGGTGATGCCCCCTATCAACAGGCGATATTTAAAGAAGTATTATCCTTAAAACGGTAATAAAGTGCGGTGTGTGCAATAAAAAGATAGAAATGAAGATGGGAAACATCAAGCCAACTCAAAGGAAATTCATTTCCTTTATTGCATTAGAAAAAGTTGCAAGTTACAACTGAAGGCCCATTATCAGGGATGTTACGAAGCTCTTGCATCTGAGGAAAAGAGGACAGTTACAAATCAAAGCCAGCGGTATTGCTCTTCATTTGAGGATAAGAGGACAATTACAAGCCAAGAGAAACTCTCTCCTCATATAGAAGAAGCAAACCCACCAAAGAAATGCCTGCCCCATGTGTCACACCCCAAGAATTTACAGTACTGTTATTCCTGAGATGTGACAGACAAAACATATATACATCTATTGATAGGACAAATTTATAGTGGCGAGGTCTTACAAAGTAAATAAAGAAAGCTAGTACAACAACAGTATCTTCCATGGTTGATCTTGACTATCACTCAAAATGAATCCGCAGTTATCCTGAAAAAATGTTTACCATAGTTTGATGAGTTTGGCTACTCAGT
>NW_006497159.1:1811500-1919612 GCF_000471905.2 Amborella trichopoda
CTTCTCGAAGTCAGGAATACTACTCTAGCACCTCCTCGATCTAATTAGAAAGCTTCGTCGATGTATAATTCCCACGTATGAACAAGATCAGCACATAATACTTCTTCATCGGGGGGGGTCGCTTGATAAAAGAGATTCTGCCGGTACGGGGTGTGCCACGAGAAAGTTAGCCAAAGCCTGGCCCTTGACGGGCTTCTGTGGGACATACACGATGTCGAACTCTATCAACAATAGTGCCCACTTAGCCAGGCGTCCCGACAAGCATGGGCGTGACATGAGAAACTTTAAAGAATTTGCTTTCGATATAAGTTTCACTTCATGACCGAGCAAGTAATGGTGGAGTTTTTGTACTTCAAAGATCAAGGCCAGACGCATTTTCTCAATAGGGGGATAATTCTTCTCGGCCCCTTGCATCCTGCGACTGAGATAATAAAATGTGATTTCTTTTCCTTCTTCATTGTTTTGTGCTAACAACGCTCTGAGGGACTCGTCTAAAGCAGTCACATATAGAATAGGGGGTCATCCCAATACTGGTATCAAGAGTACTGGAGGATTGAGTAAATAATGCTTGATGTTGTCAAGGGCTGCCGGACATGCCTCATCCCAGATGAATGGGGTATCTTTCTTTAGCAGGTGTGTAAAAGGTTTGCAACAACCTGAGAGGTTCGAGAAGAACCTGCGATGTGTCAGTTTCTCTTGGACAGAGCACAGTTCTTGAAGTGAAATCGGTGACAACATTTCTTGGATTGCTTTGATCTTAACTGGCTCAACTTCAAGCCCTCAATGTCTGACGATGAACCCCAAGAATTTTCCCGAACGCATACCAAAAGCACATTTCAGAGGGTGAATTTTTAGCTGATGGAGATGCAAGCACTTGAACACCTTTTCAAGATTTCTCATATGAGCATCCTTCTCTTATTTACTACCAAGTCATCCACATAACACTCCACCTCTCTATGCATCATGTCTCGAAAAATGGTTGTCATTGCTCTCTGGTATGTGGCGCCGACATTCTTTAATCCAACAGGCATCATTGTGCAATGAAAGACCCCTTTCAGAGTTAAAAATGTTGTGGCGTCTTCATCTTTGGGCACCATCCTTCTCCCATTATACCCGGAGCATCCATCCATGAAGGAAAGATTTGACAATGAGTTGTGGAGTCAATGAGCATCTCGGTGAATGGTAACGGGAAGTCATCCTTGGGACAAGCGGTATTCAAATCGCGACAGTCAAGACAGACCTTGATTTGACCATTCTTCTTCTTGATCGGAAAGACATCTGCTAGCCATTTCAGGTACTTGACTTCACAGATGAAACCTGCTTGTCTAAGTTTGGTTATCTCAGCATCTATCTTCATTTCAAGATCAGGCCTGAACCTTCTTGATTTCTGTTTGATAGGTTTGACAGTCGGATCAACCGAGATGGTGAACAACGACTTGAGGGTCTAAACTAGGCATCTCATGGTAATGCCAAGCAAAGACGTCCCGGTTCTTTGTCAAAAAGGCAATGAACTCCTCTTTCTCATCTAGAGACATTCTTGCTGAAATGAAGGTAGGTTTGGGGTCTGTTTCATCTCCAAGATTTATTCTTCGAGTTTGTCAGCTGTGGCCTGACCACCTTCTTCCAATTCGTCTGGAGCCTCTTACAACTTTTCATCATTGTTTTCAGGGATCTTGTGATTGACCTCAAATGCGGAGACCCATGATCTTGACAACTCTGCTTCTGATAGAGGCCCAGAGTGGATTATATTTTTTGCATCATTCCCCATTTGAGGAAGGGAGGGGTCTTCCATAAACAGGGGTTGTTTCTCGAACTGCAATAGCTCGTCTTGAAGATCGCAAGGAATTTGGGATTCAACGATCGTAGTGCAAGAAGTATGCCAATGCGAATCACTCGGCCTTTGAGCAGCTATCTGCAGTGTTTGGTCCACACGGGTTGGTGCTTCACAGACTTGTATCATGTGGCAAGTTTCCTGAGAGTAGAAACTTTGCCTCCTCGACTCTCTCAATCTCTGCTCAAAGTTAGGCTCAGGTGGCCACTGGGGTTTCTTTGGCTTCAACTTCTTGCACTTCTTTGAAGAAGGTGGCTCTGCCTTGGCTTTTGCTGCCAGGGCAACAACAATTGTTAAGAATCCAGCTGCCTGCGCCAAGGTCTTTCTCAATTGCTTCCGTTGCATCTTAGTTATGTTCAATCCCTCAAGTTCTCTATTGAGATCATCAAAGTTTGAACATATCAAGGTTGTACCTGCAAGAGACATAGATAGGGAAGAATGAGAAACATGAGATGAAGGAGGAGTAGGGTTAGAAGGTGGGGGACTTTTAAGGTCGTTCCCCTCATCAGACCGATCAGGGCAGCTTTTTACGTCACCGCCAGAGTTGAACGGGTGCAGGAGATCTTTTAGGTCTTTCCCTGGCTTAGACTATTGGGGAGTGCTTTTAACGTCGACACCGTCATTGGACGTTTGCTTAGTGGAAGATGGCATAGGGATGTCCAGGATGAAGAAGGCAAAAGGATTATGTCGGGGATGAAGTCAAGAAAAGTTGACAACAGAGGAAGGGGCCTGAGAAATTCCTGCTCGACTTTGGGTTAAGCGATCTTGTTTCTTCTGCGAGCAGCCCTTGGGGCCCATCTCTTTCTAATTTTCTGAGGTTCCGTTTGATTTCTATCACTGGCTTCGCGATCAATGCTGGCTTGGTGAACAGCTTGTTGCCTCAAAGACTGAGGTCTGCTTCGGCCATGATAGATCATCTATGGCTGGGAAGTCGAGGGTTCTGCAGAGTCTGAGTCATTGATCGGATGGTCCTGTCTTGTGAGATCTTCTTGCCCCGATGAGGAAGTGATTTGGGGATCACTTATGGCGAGGTTGTAAAATTCTTGACACTCCCCCGACTTCTTTGCAAATATGTCAAGGAAAGTTGTACATTTTGACAAGTAATGACCTCTTATTTGATGGTATGGACACCAGTGATCTTCAGTCCCTTAACAAGGCAAAGGGGTTGCCTTGCCTGCTTTAGTGTGATTATGCCTTCCCAAATCATTATAATGAAGAAGGCTTAGAGGATACCTGGCATTTCATCCTCCTCTTGAATGGTTACGGCATGGGAGGCCTCAACTGCCCCGAAGTCCTTCTTTAAATCATCAAGCTTTATCTGACCTTTCAAAATTAGGGCCTCAATGATGTCCTTCAACGTGTAGCAGTCATCTGTGGGATGATTGATCCTCCGATGGTAGGCACAATAATTTTCTTGAGTGTCAAGGCCAGATTGCTCAGGGAACCTGGCTTCTAGAAGTTGGATCATATTCTGCTCCAATAATAATTGGAACAGCGCAGGGACCCATTCCTTCTTGAAGGGATAGACCTTATTTCGATGTCTGGTAAAATAATCACTCCGATCAAAGCTGGTTGGTGGAGGGACCTGATTGTACGACTGTTGCTGCTTGCCAGCCTGAGGTGTTACCTTCGCCATGCTTACCTCTTTAGAGAGGTACAAAGTTTGGGAGGGAACCTTCTTTGAATCAGTGACCAAAACGGCTGCACTAATTACCCCTTTATGTTGGCTGCCCCACGCGTTATTCCGAGAGCCACCACTGCCCCGGTTGTTTGCTGAATTTGTAGATGGTTGTCGTGCCCCACCATGATGACGTGACAAAGTTTCTATCCGAACTGATTTAGAGATCAACTCTAACATGGATGTCGGATTAGAGGCCTCGACATGTAGAATGATTTCAGGTCGCATGTTTCGCATGAAAGTTTCGACTTCTTCCTTCTCAGGCATAGGATTAGGATAGAAGGAAGTCAGGTTTCTCGATCTTGATATGAATTGATCTACGGGCTCATCAGGGTCTTGACTCAAGGTGAGAAGCTTGATGGTTGAGCTTCTCTCTCGACCTCATAGAAGCATCGATAGAATAGTTTCTCCATCTCCTCCCATGTATGAACCGCGTTTGGAGGAAGTCGGGCATATAATTGGAAAGTTGGGTCATCAAGTGTCCCAATGAACTGGTGGAGAAGATGCCTCATGTCAGCTGCTGTTTCCAGACATGCTGCCTGGAAGTGGGCTATATGCTAGTTTGAGGAGGTGGTTCCGCTGAATAGAGGAAAGTTCCCTTTCTTATAGTCTGAGGGGAGCGGGACCTGATCAATATAGGAAGGATATGGTCTTTGATAAGGCATCGCACCCTTTATGCACGAAAGTTTTCTATTCTTTAGGATATGGGTGACCATAGCATCAATAACTAACTGAGAAACTGGATGATGGACAGAGTTGTCCTGTATGGTAGACGGAGGAGGCTGTCGTGGAGGTACACCATCAGAGTGATGGAATTGGCCTCATGGTTAGCCGACTGACGTGCAGTGTCAATACGATAAATTTGTTTCATCATCGCGTGCACCATGTCCTGAAACGTGCTCATGCAATCCTCCTGTGCATCACCGGGCTCGCTTACGACTATCACGCTGACCGTTTCTCTAGGGAGGTCAATGTTAGTGGCAGCTGAAGACTTGTGAGCTTGACAAGTTGTACATGGTAGGTCAGTCAGTAAGGGGTCAGCATGCCCTGACTGAACTCGAATTTTGTACGTAGATCGTGTTCGGACCAGTTCTCGACGGTCATGGGACTGTGGCTGAGGAGCCAGTTCACGACAGGCTTGGGACCGTGGTTGTTGAGTGGCTGGATCTTCTTCTGTGATAGTAACAATAGAACAGGGCTCTTTGAGCTCTTCTTCAGGCTTCATCGTCTGAAGGGGGTATAAGGGATTCAAGTGAAGAGCGTCATCAAAATTGGCTGTTTTGACAGCCTTGGTCACCTCCCAAGTCAAAATTCATAGACATCTATCGGGTTTAGTCTTGAGGTTTTGACGGGTCTCGTGCCAAAACTAGGATCTAGGTTGCAATTGGTCAACTCTTCCTGCACAGGAGAGAGTTGTCTTTATCAGGTGCAGCAATAGATGAGGGCCAAGAACTGGAGTCATCTTGGGCCTAGGAGGATGAAGGACTCGATCTTCCATGAGGTCCATGCCCGAGCTCTCTTATGAGCTCCAGAGACATGACCAAAGTGTTGGGGCTGGTTCAGAATGGTGCTCTTGGAGAAAACCTTCGAGCACCAAGGTTGAAGGTGCTTGCTCGATGAAAGAGGAGCAGGCAGGAGCAAGGTCAACTCATGAGGATGCCTTAGTGGAGGGGATGTCTAAGAGGGTGACACGTGTGCATCCCTTGAAGAAGGATTATGGGAGACATGAAGGTGAAGCCCGGCTCCTGCAAGTGATCTGGCCTTAGGAGGTCGAGAACTACGAGCAGGTGTCTATAAGAGAACAGGTGCAGGCCTACCCCTTATAGGGTGCGCTTGTATGTGCATAGGAGGAGGACGAGAAGGTCATCTCCTGTGTACTTGGATTGGCGCAATAATGGCATTGCCCCAAGCACTGAGATGCACATGAGTGGCGTGCGCAAGATCTGGCCTTGGAAGGTTCGATCTTGAACACAATCGCTAGGTAACAGACCCCGAGGTGTGACTTGAGTGGGTGACCCACGAGCCTTGTTGTGTGAGGGATGGAGACCATGGGGTTTTCGCCTCAATGTGTTGAGCCTCTAGGGATAAAGACCAATGGTGCAGGAATGTGGGGGGTGGCCTTATGGCGATCCACAGGAGCAATGAAAACTTGCTTGCCTTTTGCAAAAAGGGATTGGGCAACCTTCCAGCGTGCCTCAGGAACTCCACCGGCAAATGACTCGCCGGTGGCTGGGTGTATACTGTGTGGGGCAACATAAGTGTTGCCCATGCAAGGCGTCTTGAGAGATGTGGAGTGAGGGACCCTCAAGTCCCTTATCACACCAGTCCATGTTAAGGCTTGGGAGCTAAGCAATCGTTCTTTGCTCGAGAGGATGGTAGGAAACGAAGTCGAAGGAGCTTGTTCCATGGATACACTCTCGAATAAGGGGATAAGAAAATCCCCGATCTGGAGAAATGGGTTACAAGACTCAATAATCATAAGTGAATGTGAAAAGAAAATGAAGGCAGATAATAAAAGAAGAGACTAGCCAAACAAGAACGATCTGCCTAAGGGGTAGTAAGTCCCCAGTGGAGTCGCCAAGCTGGTTAGGTGCCTCGATCTTGCCCTCCAGATCTATGGAGGATCGGGCGACATGCGTCTCGGGTTTCGGGAGAGACTCGGGACGTTGATGAGATCGCTCTCTCGGGAACCTCATTAAAAAATGGGGGTAGGTATTACCAACCGGTGAGAGAGGAATTTAAAGGTGGGTCCGGGACTTTCTCGAGCTGACTTGCATGGGCGTCCTCTAAGATCACGAAGAAAGCCCTCCAATAATGAAACTGGTTCGGAATCGCCTCCCTTGGCTCGTGTTCTTCCCATTTTTTGCTTTTCTACAATCACACACATATATGGCAAAGGTTATGGGATAGGTGGGTCAGGCCTCACCTTTTCCTCTTGGATGAACATACACAAGCATGCATACTAAAAAAGAAGAAAGAAAGATGGGGGCAGAAGAATTAGACTAAGCAAGAAGATCAGAGCAGTGACTAGGCTGGTGAAAAATCGACGTAACATGACAACGAAACGGGCTCGATAACTAATCAGCTCATGAGTTTCCTACTAGACGTTATTGCCAATTTCGACTAGCTAAGCACGATGGTCGGTTTGTCGTGGCAGTAAAGCGGGCCGAGCGAACTTGGCACAACAACATTATGCTAGACGACAGGACTGTTATGAGATGCTAACCTCAATCCTTCTTGGTCGAATGAAAGAGTAGAAGTGGAATGGTTAAAAAGAAGAAGGGAATAGACGAAGGAGAGAGGAGAAGGAAGAGAGGAGGAAGAAGAAGGAAGAGGAGATGCAGTCAGCGCTAGACATTGTTGACTATTTCAGGAGATGGGAGAGAGAAGAAGCAGTCGACGTTAGGCTTCGTCGACGTTAGTCGCTAAGTCTCATCAACTGACAGAAGAAGAGAGAGAAAACCAGTCGGTGTTAAGTCTCATCGACAGACGAAAGAGGAGAGAGAAGACCAACGGGCGTCAGGTCTCGCTGACTGATAGCGTTAAGTCTCGCCGACCTATAGATGAAGAGAAAGAAGACCATCCGATGCAAGGTCTCACCAACTGATAGAAGAAGAGAGAGAAGACCAACCGGCGCTAGGTCTCACCCATTGATAAAGGAAAAGAGAGGAGACCAATCAGCACTAGGTCTCATCGATTGATAGAAGAAGAGACAGGAGATCAATCGGTGTTAAGACTCACTGATTGACAAAAGAAGAGAGAGAAGACGAACCGGTGTTAGGCCTCTTCGATTGATAGAAGAAGAGAGAGGAGACCAATCGGCGCTAGGCATCGCCAGTTGATAGAAAAAGACAGAAAAGACCAACCGACACTAGGTCTCGTCAGTTGTTAGAAGAAGATAGAGATGAGAAAAGAAGATGAGAGAGCAAGAGATAGAGACGAAGAGAGAAAAAGAGAGGGAGAGAGAGAAGAGAGAAAGAGAGAAGGGAGAGAGAGAAGAGAGAGAAGAGATAGGAAGAGATAGGGAAAAGAGAGATAAAGAGAAGAGAGAGAAGAGATAGGAAGAGAGGGAGAGAAGAGAGAGGAAAGAAGAAGAGAGAGGGAGAGGAGAGAGAAAGTTGCCTACCTAAAGGGTACCAACCCTTTCCTTCTCTCCTCTCTCTCTTCAAGACATACTCACAAGCTCAAGCAAGGAATCAAAATTTTTTATTCAATCTTCCAATCATCAACTGAAGGTCGAGGGGTCTGTTTACTATGAGGTAGTGCCTGTTTATATAAAATTGCGCCCAAACATGGGTGGATTGATCGAAATTACTTAAAATTAATGTTTAATTGAATTAAAATAAATTCTAAAAATTGGTGAAAAGAAATGTTTTACCCATAACTAATAATGTGTGGAATTTTTGAATAGTCCCTGCTACTGCTCGAGATCTTACGTGATCTCCTATGGCTAACCTGAGGGTGCTCCGATGCTCATTTAATCGAAAGATTATTGTTTTCTTGTAGGGCCCAGCATGGAGATCGTTTTGATACCAACTTCGAGCTATGAATCATGTTTTTGAGCCATGATCACGAGACTTAAAATTTGTTTCAATCTTATGAACTTTGGATCAATAGTGTGGTCCTTCCTTAATGATTTTTTATGATTTATTTGTCGCAGTGCACTGAGCATGCATCACGATTGCGTTGCAACAAATGGGACGCGATTTGAAGCCCGAACGAAGCTTTCGCAACTTTTGAGTTTTGGCCAGAATCTGGAATCTGGCGATTGGAATTTTTGTCACTTCATCGGCTTCGTGCATGGAATCTGACCATCAATCATGTACAGGGTTCAGACCATTGATAGCCCTGGACCTTATGCACAAAATGGAATTGGTTTCGTGTCGATCCGTTGCGCGAGAGTCGTGATTTGGTTTATCAAGTGAGGCGTGTTGCTGCTGAATTTTCTGTAACTTCTTCATGGATTGGGAACTTATCTCTAGCTTTTCTCCCTACTCAGACCTCGTCTCGAGGGGTACCACTTATTGAATTGTTCGTATGGATGAGACGAATACACTCACCAAATTTGAGAACGATCCGATTAAAAAGGAGTGAGTTATGAGCCCCAAACGTGACTGTCAGTGACTATAAAACAATCACCTTTAATGGTGTTCTGGTGCAGTGAGGCCATACAGGAATAGTGTGCGACCTCTCCTGTTTCAATGTTTGGCTCATATCTTTGTTTTGGAGTATCCAATTAAGCCAAAACTTGGCCCATAGGGGTTTTCGATCATACCAGATCTAATGGGGGTGGTCCCGCAGTGATTGAGACACTGAAAATGTAGTTCTAGTTGTAGGGATCCTTTCTGGGTGCTAGAGGGCCATTTTTCTGAAAGCTGTTCATTTGTGTTCGCTGCCTTAGACATGTCGGAATGTGACAAAACTTGGCAGGTGGTCTTTTGGAGTGTTGATAACGATCTTGACCCATTCTGGGGGCATTCTGAGATTGTCAAGAATTTCCACTGTTTTGTAGGCTTTATTGACCTGCTTGCTACCAAGGACCAAGGACCAAGGTGCTGAAAAATATGTTCAAACAAGGATCGCTTCATTTTTCTGCTTGTTTTATATCTGCACACATCGGGTAGAAGAATTTGGGTTCTTGCTCCCTGACCTTTGATCTTTTATCTTGGGATTTTTCCTGTTGTGCCTTAATAACATCCTTGGCTACAAGGGGTGCCCCGAATGGGTAAGGCGGGCATTCAAGGAAGACATCCCTCTCATCATCTGCATCAATTCAGTTCACAAGTCGACATGTCTCCATTCGATCACCCAGATTGGGGTGGGTCCCGAGGAAGACAATTGAATGGTGGCATCGAGATTTGAGAGTGCATCAGCCTGCGAGTATAACCTTCTAGGGATATGACTCGAGGAGAAGTCATTGAACTGGGCCATGTAAGTTTTGCCCATGTCATGATAAGTCTTGAGAGTATCCTTCCTTACATCATAAATCCCTTTAAGCTGTCGGATGACCAGTTCAGAGTCGTTGAAGATGTTCAGGTGTTTGACGTCTCACTCTTTGATGATTTCCATTCTGATTATGAGGGCTTGATATTCAGCTTCATTAAGAGAAAATGCCTCTGCATGTGAGAAGGATAAAGGATTATCCCACCATCGAGAGTTAAGAACACTACTCTGGCATCTCCTCTATCAGACTGGAATGCTCCATCAAAGTACATTTCCCACAGTAGAGTTATCACCGTACAGAAACTTCTTCATCGGGGAGGTTGCTTGACAGGGGAGATTCTGAAGGGATAGGGTGAGCTGCAAGAAAATCTGCTAGGGCTTAACGTTTAACTGCCTTCTGTGGCACATACGTGATGTCGAACTCCATCAGTAATAATGCCCCCTTAGCCAAATGTCTTGACAAGCATAGCCAAGTCTTAAGGAACTTGATCGGGTCTGCCTTGGAGATTAATTTGACCTCGTGATCGAGCAGGTAATGGCGGAGCTTCTGTACCACAAAGATCAAGGCTAGGCACATGTTTTTTATGGAACGGTAATTCTTCTCGACTCCTTGCATTCTGCGGCTAAGGTAATAGAGCGTAGCCTCTTTCCCTCCTTCATTGTTATGTGCCAGGAGTGCCCCGAGTGACTCATCAAGGGTGGTCATGTATAGGATGAGAGGCTTCCTAACACTGTCGTAGAGAGTATAAGTGGATTCAACAACTACCGCTTGATGTCATTGAGCACAGCTTGACACGCTTCATCCCATATGAAGGGAGTGTCCTTCTTCAACAAGTGTGAAAAGGGTCTGCATCGTCCTGAGAGGTTTAAGATGAAGCTTTGAATGTAGGCGAGTTGTCCTTCGATTTCGATCTCTAGCCCACGGTACCTCACGATGAACCCTAAGATTTTTCCCGAGCGTATGTCAAAGGCAAATTTCAAGCAGTTCATCTTAAGCTGGTGACACAGCGACCGCTCAAACACCTTTTTAAGGTCTTGTATGTGAGTGGCTCTTGTTTCAAACTCTACTACCAAGTCATCTACATAGCACTCGACTTCCTTGTGAATCATGTCCTTGAAGATGGTTGTTATGGCTCATTGGTACGTGGCACCGGCATTCTTCAACCCGAAAGCCATCATAATGTAGCAAAAGACATCTCTTGGATTTAGGAATGCACTGGCTTCCTCATCTTGTAATGCCATCTTGATTTGATTGTAACCAGAATATCCGTCCATAAAGGAGAAGATCTGGCAATGAGCTGTGGAGTCGATCGGCATCTCGGTGAATGGCAGGGGGAAGTCATCTTTGAGGCAAGCGTTGTTCAAGTCGCAAAAGTCGATACAGACCCGAATTTAGCCATTCTTATTTTTGACTAGGATGACATTCGCCAGCCATCTTGGGTATTTTACCTCACGTATGAATCTAGCTTGCCTGAGCTTGTTCACCTTAGCATCGATCTGTATCTCGAGGTTGGGTCTAAACCTTCTCGATTTCTACTTCATGAGTTTGATGGTTGGATCAATACCAAGGCGATGGACAGCAATCTGAGGGTCTAGACAGAACATCTCAAGTTAATGTTAGGAAAAGACGTCTCGATTTGCTCAGAGGAGGGAAATGTAACTTTCTTTCTCTTCTTGGGATAGTTTTACTAAAATTAAAGTTGGCCGCAGGTCGGCCACATCCGCCAGGTTGATTTCTTCAATCTCATCAATCGTGGCTTGACCACCTTCTTCCCACTCTTCAGCAGCTTTCTAGACTTCCTCGTCTAGCGGCTTGCAAGGATTCTCATTGACCTTGCACGTGGAAACGAATGATCCTAACATCTCGGCTTCTAAGAGGGGCACAATGTGGGAGAGGACCGGTTTCTGGCTGGTCCATGCGATAGAAGGGACAGTTTCGAATGGGGAGTCCATAATCTCTTGACTGGGATTACTTAGTGCTTGCCCTAAGCTAGGTGCTTCATGCACTTGGATCATGTGGCTGACCTCTTTGGATCAGGAGCTTGAAGATGACTCGGTCGGTGCTCGAGTTGACAGGGCATTGGCGGCTATCATGAATCCACCCACCTGGGCCAGCATCGTTCTGAGGCGCCCTTGCTGTGGCTGGTGCCTCTGAATTCTCTCTTAGAGTGTCGAACTCTGGGCACCGTCGAGCTGCACCTGTGGAGAAAATAGAGGAAGAGGGAGGAGAAGAAGAGTTAGGATGTTCTAGGTAGCTTTTTACGTCGTCACTGGAATTGAACACGTGCAGGGGGTATTTTATGTCTTGCCCTGGGTTTGACTGTTGTGGGCAGCTTTTAGTGTCGTCACCCATATTGGAGGAATCCTAAGCTACTGATGGCTCGGGGATGTCTGCCTGATTGGACGATAGGATGAAGCGAGTTGCGCCTGCGAATTGATGCCTCGACATGCAGGGCGATCTCAGGAAGCATGTTCCGTACGCAAGTTTGGGCCACTTCCTTCTTAGCCATGGGAGTGGCATGGAAGTTTGCCAACTCTCTCCATCGGGTGATGAACTTGATAACCGGCTCACCAGGGTCTTGCATCAGGGTGAGGAGTTCGATGGTCTCCACGTTCCATCGTAGAAGCGTTGGTAAAACAACTGCTCCATCTTACCATGTATGTACTGAGTTGGGAGGCAGCCGAGCATACCACTGTAAGGCAAGCCATTCAAGAGTCTCGATGAACTGGTGGAGGAGGAGTCGTTTGTCAATTGTCGTCTCTCGACATTCCGCCGGTAGTGAGCAGTATGCTGGTGCGGAGACGTAATACTATTGAGCAAGGAGAGCTTCCCCTTTTGATAGTTTAGAGGGAAGGGTACTTGGTCAATGTACGAAGGATATGGCTTTTGATAGAGCGGTGTCTCTTGCATGCCTGGGACCTTTCTCTTGAGGCTATGGGCCACCATAGCATCTATGTCGGTTTGCGCGACCCCGTGGGAGCCAAAGCCATCTTGAGAGACCGATGGGGGAGTTTTCCTAGCAACTGTGTCCTCACCGATAAGGGAATTGGTCGAAGAAGGGGACCTAGAGGCCTCTAGGCGTTCCATTTTTCCTAGGATGCCCTAAATCATTTCCTCGAACTTGTTCATCTGCCCCTCCTGAGCGTCGTCTGGGTCATTGATCACGATGACACTAACCGTCTCTTCTGGAGGGTCAGAGCCTGGTGGACCGTTGCTTCTGGGTAGTGATGACGGAGCAGTATTCTTAGACTTGCTCAAGTTCTATAGTTTGGAGAGGGGAAAAGGGATTATGAGGCATGAGATCACCAAGAGTGACCTCAACTACCTTAGAGGCTCCTTTTGTCAGGATCTGGAGACCCCTCTTCTACTTAACCTTGAGACAGCTGTGGACCTCATTCCATAACCGAGTCAAAGAGTTGGTCTGCACCTCCTTTGAAATTGTAAGGGTCGTGTCTATGAGTTTGAGCAAGGAGTGGGGTCCAAGGACAGGAGCTAGCCTGGGCTGCTGCCTTAGAGGTTAGAGTCCTCTGTCTGACATCAGGCCGCTGCCTCGAGTTCCTTTGTGGAGTCCAGGTATACGACTGACCTAAGGCTGGCTCAAGATGGTACTTTTGGGGAAAACCTTTGAGTACTAGGGCTCGAGGTGCTTGACTGGTGTTGAACGAGCGACAAAGGAAGTAGCAGGTTTATGACTCCGCCTGAGTCTTGATCGGGGATGAACCTGCGAGAGCGGCGCGTGTGCGCCCCTAGGGTTAGCCGTCTGGGTGACTTGGGGGTCAACCCGGGCTCAATCAATTGGTTCGACTATGAGAGGTCGAGACCCACGAGACTGTGTTTGTGAGGGTAGAGGCAGAAGCTCATCTCACATAGAGTGGGGTCGTGTGTGCTAGGAGGGAGGACGAAGCGGTCAACCCTCATGTGATCGAGGTGACATATAGCTAGCACTGCCTCGAGCTGTGTGAAGCTAATGCATGGCGCATGTAGGGTTTGGCCTGAGAAGGCCTTGCTCTGGATGTGAGCTTAAGGCAACGTGAGGGTTGCCCCGAGGTGTGGCTCGAGTGGATGAACCACGAGCCCTTGGGTGTGTGCGAGGGGTGGAGGCCACAGGGTCTCTGCCTCGGTGTCTGAGCCTCTAGGTCTAGAGGTTCAGAGAGGTGAAAGGATATGAGGGGTTGCCTAGCGGTGAACCTCAGGAGTGACGACAACTTGCTTGCCTTTCACGAGAATGGACAAGGTAGTCTTTCAGTGTACCTCAGCAATATGACTGACAGTAGATTCACCAGTAGCAAGGTGCGCAGCAGCAGATGTGCTATCCATGGAAAGGGGCCTTGGTGGAGAGTCCACCAGGGAGGGAAAGCAAGGAGGCAGGGATCCTTAAGTCACCTCTCGCACCGATCCAGGTGAGAACCTAGGAGCCGGACCGTGAATCCTGACTCAAAAGGAGAGTGGGGAAGGAGGCTTGAGCAGCTCGCTTACCCGAAACAGCCACAAGTGCGGGGATAAAGAAGTCTCGGACTTTGATGAATGGGTTGAACAACCCATATGCCATAGAGATAAATGCAGTGGAGTCGTTAAGCTAGTTAGGTGCCTCTATCTCACGCCCCGGATCTAGATGATCTGGCAGCACGTATCTCAGGTTTTTAGCAAACTTAAGATTTGAGATAGCTCTCTTAAAACCATGCCGGAGAGCAAAGGCAGGTATACCAACCGATGAGAGAGGAATTGAAGGTGGGCACCCTCTTAGATCATAAAGAAAGCCCCCCAGCTGATTTAGCTGGTTCGGAATCGCCTCCCTTGACCTGCAATCCTCTTATTTTCTACGGAACACTTCTATGGCTAATTTGTGAAATAAGTGGGCCAAAGAGACCCACCCTGGTCTTAGGGCACTGTACGTTCATACGAGAGGGTGAGCGTAAGGTTCAAATAAAGATAGAAGGGGAAGAAAACTTGACGAAGAGGCGAGACTAGCATGGCAGCCGAGAAGTCATCAACTCAGAGTGGTGATAAGACGGGCATAGTCTTTAGGACTAGCACAGTAGCAATACTACTCGAAACCGAGGCCGATGTGGTGGCACTACGGTAAGTCTACCCTCAGTCAAGTGAGAAGAGAAAATAAAGTGAAAAGAAGGCACGAGATGGCAGAGAGATGAGGTCCCGACAGCACTAGGCGTTGCCACTCACGACTGTGGAGTAGTAGTGTCGTGCCCTTGGGCGGATAAGCGGTATTAGCCAACTTGTCTCTCCTCTCACTTTCCTAATATAAATAGGAAGTTATGGATAAAATTCATATACCAAAAGGATCACCATATATAACATAAAATCTCTCCTCCAATTCCTTCTCGTCGAACCTCTCGATCTGTCATTATACCTCAAGAAGTAGAAAGAATTACAACCCCCATTCCACCTGAAATCCTAGGAATTCTTTGATAGTTGGAATAGATTCGTAGACCAGATCTGCTTATATGTTTTAAAGTCTTTCTATACGTCCCTTTCCTATTCCTTCTATGTCGCAAGGTTAAAAACAGGAAATTTTTGTTGTTTTCCCTATGTTTCCTAACGTTTTCAATAAAACCTTCTTGTATAATTATTTTAACAATGTTTTCGGTTATATTGGTAGATGTTATTCGAACCATTCTTTTTTTTATCCATGTCAGCATTTCTTATGCAAGTTATTATATTGGCAATAGTGTCCCTACCCATGACACACTATAATTATTAGTATCTCCTGAATTTGATATGATCGACATGTTCCTTATTTCTTTATTTTTTATGAAATGCAAATGAAAGGTATATGAGTGAGACACAATCCACTAATTGATTGATCCGTTTTAGATACTATACCATTGTCTCATCTACTATCATTAGAATACTTCGAGAGCTAATGATACTATCTTAGTGAAATTCAAATGTCTCAATTCCCCAGCGATCGAACCAAAGACTCGAGCTCCTTTTGGATTTCCCTCTTGATCAATAACAACTGTTGCATTGTCATCATATCGTATTATTATACGCACTACACTACTGCTCATGGTTAGAGAGTGAGAAATGAACTACGGACTACACTAGGCATCGTCGTCGCAACATAAGGAGACGACATGCCCCCGCATGGGCGGGGGTAGTCTCTGATGAAGTGCATGACATAGCCGTTTGTGAAGTGCATGACTGTAATCCTCACGAGTCATACGACGATAGGCATGGGATGTAGGAAGGACGACGATAAGCACTGAATATGCGAAGGAAGCTCGTAGACTGCGATAGGCGTTGCCGAGGCCTCTAACCGGCTGCAATGGGCATCGCCATCTACTATAGATGCACAACGAGGAAGAACCCCTTCAGGTGGCAACAAGTTTCACTGTCTGGGTTCTTCACTAAGACATCGAAACTACGTCTGTGGGGTCGCGCGTCTTCAGGCCTCACTAGAAGAAGAAGATAGAAGAACAGAAAGAGAAGGAGACTCGTGCATGGTGCTACCATCACCATGCATGACCTATGTGACCTCAGGAGAGGCTTTCACGGCACTGCCACTGCCGTACATGACCCCTGTAGAGAACTTAGATGAAGAAGGGGAAGAAGAAAGAGAGACAAGGAGAAGGAGAAAAAAAGATAGAGAAGGTTTTACCTTGAACTTAAGGGTATCGATGAAAAGTTTCTCTCACCTCACTCTCTCTCAAATGTGACCCAACAATGAGAAGAAATAAAACCTTGTATTAAGTAAAAAGTCTCTCTTTTGTGAAAGATTTTCGTCCCTTGTGCGTACAATGGTGGTACGTATATATAGAATTTGCCCCAAACATGGGTGGATGATCAAAAGTAACCCTAATTTCTAGAAATTAAGATTAAATTGAATTAAAAGAAATTAAAAAATAGGGCACAAAATGACAAGTTTGCCATTCCTAACAATTCATGAAATTCTAGAATAGTCCCCGTGTTGCCCTAAGACTTGCATGCTCTTGCATGGATGATCTAGGGTTATTCTGATGCCTGGTTGATCATAAGATGATTGTTTTCTTGTAGGGCTCGGCATGGCGATCGATTTGATACCCACATTGAGCCATGGATCTTGTTTTTAATGTGCGATCATGTAACTTGAAATTTGAATAGATCTTGAAAATTCGGATCGATAGTGTACTTTTTCCTTGATTTTTTTTGGTGGTTTCTTTGCTAAATTACGCTGATCATGACATTACGATCATGGGGTAACAAACGTAGCTTAATTCCGTGCCCGAATGAAGATTTTGCAACTTTAGAATTTTGGCCAGAATTTGGAATTTCGGTGATGAAATTTACAGTCACTTCATCGGCTTTCTGTGCAGAATCCAACCATTCATCATGTATAGGGTTTGGGTCAGTGATACCCAAGACCTTACGCACATGATGGAATTGGTTTCACGTCGATCAGGCTTGCAAGTTACGTGATCTGGCCTTTCGATCGAGGCACGATGCTGTTGAATTTCATGCACTTTCTTCACGGATCAGTAACTTCTCTCTAGCTTTCTTTGCACTCGGATATCGTCATGGAGCATGTCACATATCGAATCTCTCGTCTTGATTAGATGAACATGCTCACCAAATTTGAGCACGATCTGACTTGGGACGGGCGAGATATGAGCATCGAAAGTCATTGTTCGTGACTGCCCCTTCCATGGTGTGGAGTTGCAGGGTGGTCGCAAGGGAATAGTGTGCGACCCCTCCTGCTTCACTCTTTTGCCTATAACATCTTCCTGGAGTATCCGTTCGAGTAAAACTTTGACCCATGTGGGATTTCAATCGTGCGGGATCCAATAGTGGTGATCCCACCACAATTTGAGACACCAAAAATGTAGCTCTAGTTATAGGGGTCGTTTCAGGGTGCTAAAGGCTGATACTGCCGAAACTGTTTCTCAATCTGCATGGCCTTAGACATGTCGAAATGCAACGAAACACGGCAGGGGACTTTTGATAGACCTTATGAAGATCTTGGAATTTTCTAGGGCTATTATGAGACTGCCAAAATTTCCACTGTTTGCTAGGCTTTATTGAGCGAGGGCCCCATGTTGATGAAAGATACCTTTCAACACCAGACACATCTTCTCACTAGGGGATATTTCTTTTTAGCCCCTTACATCCTACGGCTGTAGTACATAGCAGTTTCTTTCCCTTCGTCTTTGTTTTGTATCAGAAGGGCACTGAGTGACTCATCAAGAACGGTCACATAAAAAATGAGGGGCCTTGCACCAATGGGTTTTATAAATATTCTTCGATGTCATCGAAGACTGCCTGACATGCTTCATCCCATAAAAAAGGGACATCCTTCTTCAACTGGTGTGTAAAAAACTTACAACAACCTGAGAGATTGGAGATGAATCTTTGAATATATGCAAGCTGACCTTGAAGAAATTGGAGCTCTCAGAATTTCATTGGGGGCGGCATTCCTCGAATTGCCTTGATCTTGGCAGACTCGATCACCAATCCACGATACCTGATAATGAACGTTAAGAATTTCCTTGAATGCATACTAAAGGTGCATTTCAAGGGGTTCATTTTGAGCTGGTGACGGCGAATGCGCTCGAATATCTACTCGAGGTTGCGCATATGAGACCTCTTCTTTTTAGATTTCACCACCAAGTCATCTACGTTACACTCCACCTTCTTGTGCAGCATATCTTTAAAAATGGTGGTCATTGCTCGCCGATACCTAGCACTTGCATTCTTTAACCCAAATGGCATCATTGTGTAACAAAAAACCCCTTTCGGAGTAAGGAAGGCAGTGGCCTCCTCATCCTCTGGTGCCATCCTCATTTGGTTGTACCCTGAATACCCATCAATGAAATAGAAGATTTGACAGTAGGTTGTGGAGTCGATAAGCATTTTTGTGAATGGTAATAAGAAGTCATCTTTTGGACAAGCGACACTTAAGTCACAAAAGTCAATGCAAACCCTGATTTGCCCATTTTTCTTTTTAACTAGGACAACATTCGTAAGCCATTTTGGGTACTTGACATCTGGGATAAAACCAGCCTCCCTGAGTTTACACACTTTGTCATCAATATGAATTTCGAGGTCTGATAGAAACCTTTTGGATTTATGCTTTATAGGCTTGAAGGATGAGTTAATAACAAGTTGATGTACCACAACTTGGGGGTCAAGACCGGGCATCTCATGATAATTCCAGGCAAAGACATCTCAATTTGCTCACGGAATGCAATATAACTTTCTTTTTTATCTTGGGACATATTGGTCAAAATGAAAGTTGGCATTGGGTCAGTTTCATCTCCCAAGTTTATTTCTTCGAGATCGTCAGCTGTAGCTTGCCCACCTTCTTCCCATTCCTTTGAGGATTCCTGAATTTCCCCATTGTCATCAATTGGTGGTCCAAAGGATGTTTGACTGACCTCGAATGCCCCGACCTTTGAATCCAGGGGTGACCACGTTGGTGACATCTCCTCTACGAATGAGGCTTTGATGGCATGAAACATGGTAGCCACCTCGGGTTCATGCTTGCTCAAGGAAGAGTCGGCTTCAAGAAGAGGAAGTGTAGAAGATTGGGGGGCCGAATCTAAAGCACCTAGGTTGATTGGGAAGAGCAAGACTCAGAAGGTATGAAGTGAGGGCCCTGTGATTTAGCGATCATGGCTACAGTCACTCCATTACATTTATCTCTGTCATTGTCAGCCCTTTGAGCTCCTGGGTCTACCACAGATTTAGATGGTATAGAAGATTGTGGGTTAAGCTTAGGTGATAGAGGTTTGTTTTGGGGTACCGGCTGACTTTGCTATTCAACCGGTATGGTTTGGATAGGCTGTGAGGATTGGATGGGAAAAGGTTAGTTGCCGACTGGTCAGGTTGAGCAGTTGATTCTGATGTGGATTGGTGGAGTGAAGGTTGATGGAGGTTAAGGTTTTGGAAATGGTTTAGTGTGTGGGACCAAGGGTGGTCCTGGGTACTTAAGGAGAGATGGTTTGGTTGGGGTGTTAGAGTAAGGAATGAGTGGTGGACCAGAATACTTCAAAAGCTTGGGCTTCTGCATGGGCGGCTATAAACTCTTCCCTGACCTTAAACCGATTGGGTCAATGTTGGTCGCTACTTCAGAGATCTGGACGATATGGCATACTTCATGAGGATAGAAGCTCTACCCTCTTGACTCTTTCAGTCCTTGCTCAAAGCCAGGCTCAAGAGGCCACTGGGCCTTCATGGTCTTTGGCTTCGTATGTTGCTTAGTGAGCCCCTCACTAGTGGGAGGAGACTTCACATTGGCTTTAGACAACAAGGCATCCATGACAGACAGGAACCCGGCTGCTTGGGCCACCATTTTCTTCAACTGCTTATGATGTCGTACACTAATGTTGCATCTTTTCAACTTCTCATCAAGAGCCTCAAAGTCTAGGCATTCGAGAGTCTGACGTACAAAACGAAGGTTAGAAGAAGAAGAAGAAGAAGGGCTGGAAGAATCGGGGATAGGAGACAGGGAAGAGCTCTTAAGGTCATCACTCAGAATGGATCGATCCGGGTAGCTTTTAGCATCATCACCAGAATTGGACTTGTGCAGGGGTTCTTTTAGATCTTCACCCTGCTTGGACCACTGAGGGCGCTTTTAATGTCATCACCCTTATTGAACATGGTGGGAAACTGAGCGGAGGTAGACTAAAGAGTGCCCTCATGGTTGGACTGGGGATCTTGGTCAGCAGAAGCAGCTGACTTGGGGAAGAAATCCCTTAAGGTCGGTAATGGGGGAAGAGGCTCGAGGAACTCCAACTCGACAGGGGCTTGAGGGACTTGTCTTCTTCATCGAATTCGTACTATTTCACCCTTGATAGACTTGCCATGGCTGAGAAGTCGAAGGTTCATTATAATCAAAAGGTTCGGGCAGTGCATTCTCACAGGAATCCTGAGTATGGATGACGTCTTATGTGGGAGACCTTGTGGTTCGAACGTCATTACCAGTGAGGTGTCTTCCTCCTTCCATCTCTGTGACTATGGCTTGGAAGCCGAAACACCCATCTAAATCATGGCCTCGTATCTGGTGATACAGGCACCAAAGACTCTCGGTCACTCGAGCGAGGAGTCTAAGATGTCTCGTTGGCTTTGGCGTGATGACCCCTACTTGGAGCATCATACAGAATAGTGCTTAGAGAAGATCTGGCGTTCATCAAAGAGATATTGTTGTTCACCTCCTCTTGAACTGTCACCACATGAGATGCCACAGTTGCCCTGAATGCCTTCTTGAGGCTATCGAGTTGTATCAGACCTTTCTGGATTAGGGCCTCGATATGGTCCTTGAGAGTGAAGCATTCTTGAAGGGTGAGCCCTAACCTCTTGTGATAAGCACAATAATTCTTACGTGTGTCAAGACCTGCAGCTTCTGGCTTCCTCATTTCAAGCAGTTCAATCATATATTGTTTTAGCATCATCCGGAGCAGGGCAGGGACCCACTCTTTGTTGAAGCTATAAACTTTGTTCTTTTGTTCTGCCCAGAAGTCCTTTTTGTAGAGGTTTGGTGGCGGAGACACTCTGTTGTAGGACTGGGGTTGTTGTTGACTTACCTGCACTGACCCTTGAGCATTTATAGGGTTCACCCCCTTGGAGAAGTCCAGGGTTTTGGGGGGAGCCTTTTTAGGATTAGACACGGTGACAACAGTACTGATTATCCCTCTCTGTTGCTGGCCCCAGGAGTTGGGACGGGCATTACCAGGATTCTAAGCATTTCCCCCTTTTGAGGTCTGCGACTGAGGTCCACCATGATGCTTGAACAAGCTTTTTATTCAAACTGCTTTGGAGATCAGGTCTGATATAGAAGTCGGGTTTGTGGCCTCCAGATGCAGGGAGATCTCCGGCCGCATGTTACACACACACGTCTGAACTGCATCGATTTCAGGCATGGCCATAGCTTGATGCACAGCTAGATCTCTCTATCTTGCGGTGAATTGATCAACCAACTCATCTGGATCCTGAGTCAACGTTAGAAGCTCAATAATATGAACTTCTCTTTTGGCTTTGTGGAAGCGTTTGTAAAACAACTACTCCATTTCCTCCTAGGTTTGGACTGAATTTAGAGGACGTCGGGCGTACCACTTAAATGATGCCCCGTCCAGTGTCTCAATGAACTGACAGAGAAGAAGCCTTCCGTCAACTGCTGTCTCTTGACATACTGAATAGAAGTGAGCAATGTGTTGGTGAGGTGAACCAGTGCCATTGAAAAGCGGGAATCTCCCCTTCTGATAGTTAAGAGGGAATGAGAGTTGGTCAATGTAAGAGGGATATGGCTTCTAGTAAAGCGACATACCCTGCATGCCCAGGATCTACCTATTCCTCAAGCTGTGGGTGACCATAGAATCGAAACGTGACGAGGATAGGAATGATCATGTGAAGGTGGTGCATGCCTCTGAACAGGATCGACCGGTCTAGGAGAATTAGCTTCTTGTTGAGAAGAGCTCCCAGGGAGCCGGGAGATTTCCATTAGCTCAATCTTTTCCATCATCCACCTCATCATCTCTTCGCACCAATCCATACGATCTTCCTGGTCATTGTCGGGGTTATCAACGACCATTACACTGACCATCTCTTCGTGGAGGTCAGCCTCTTGTGCAGGCAGGATCCTATGCGCCCGCCAAACTGGGAGTGGCAGGTCAGTCAGGAGGGGTTCAGCATGCCCCGACTGAGCTCGATCCTTGTATGCCGATCGAGTCAAGAACGGTTCACGATGATCTTGGGACTGCAAGGGTTGCGAGGTTGGGTCATCTCTTACAACGGTGACGATCATGTAGGATTCTGACACTTGTATCCCAAGCTCTGTGTCACGACCCCACCTCTTGCCTCCCCTTTGTTTGTTTTTTTTTAACTAACAGGAGGGCAACAGGGTGCGGGACTGTGATCATGAGGTTGCGAATGCCACTCAAATCGGAGTGGCTGAATGCTATATAAAATGGTAATCAGTGCAAATGACAAAAGCATCAAACACATACAACCACCCAAAAAGATGGACAATTAATTCCAAACCATCATTAAAGCTCCAAAGTATAACAAATGTGTCCAAGGCTTCTACGGCTTAAAAACAATACATAATATCAAAATCCTAACAACTATATAGCCAAACTACCAACAAAACATAGAAGCAGAAAAGGGCACCCTCGTCAAGCTCCGAGCTCCAACCATCATCTGTACTCACCAAACCGCTCCCCTTCCACCTGCGAGCTATCACTCTATAGATAGAAAAATAGTGAAACGAGTTATAAAGCACAGTAAGTAGATCAAAGCACCATGCATCCCTACTTACATACAATAACTCATACTCATACTCTAGATTTATGCAAGTATAAGTAACCTGAAACCATGTAACTTCTATTTGAAAATGTATCATGGTTGATTCCTTTCATGGTGGAACAATCACAATTCAAATATCAGCTATCATATGAATTAGCAGTTCAATGATCCTTTCCTTTATGAGTATCATCACAATTCATCATTACTATGAATTTGTCAATATCATACATTCATTTATAACTGAGCATGTCTTACAACATGCATCCTTATCACAACGGAGCATACTTTCACTTTATAATAGAGCATACATTCATTCCTCAGCAATTACAAGGTCAGGCCATGCAATACACTCAAAAGATGCACCTCACTGGTATCGTTCACATAATCAGGCCTTGCAACACTCTCAATGCAGGCACCTCACTAATATCAATCACATAGTCAGGCCCTAGAATACTCTCAAAGCAAGCACCTCACTAATATCAATCACACAATTAGGCCCTGCAATACTCTCAAAGCAGGCACCTCACTAATATCGATCACATAGTTAGGCCCTACAATACTCTCAAAGCAGACACCTCACTAATATCAATCACATAGTTAGGCCCCTCAATACTCTCAAAGCAGGCACCTCACTAATATCAATCAAAATCATGTGATATGCACAAAGCATGTCAAAGAAATCACATAGCACTCATCACTTCAGTCACACTACCAATGGGTGTCCCATTGCGTAGTGATTCATACCACAAAAGCATTTGTCACCCGGACGAACACACGGGTCCCATCACATGTCACATCAGGTGGCAAGTCCACATTATGCTTACCATGTCATAACAGAGCAGGTCTCATATCGTGCATTCATATCATAGCTGAGCAAAGCATGTCAAAGAGTCATTTAACACGTATCACATTTCACATTACACTACCAATGGATGTCCCATTGCATAGTGATTCATATCACATATCGTACTACATCACATCACATTACCAATGGATAACCCACTGCATAGTGCCCCTTATCACATAACACATACACATTTCATATCATACTTTCATTTCTGGAAATACTTTCATTTCATAAGCATGTCATATTACAACATGCACATTCAATATTTCATAAACATTCACTATTTCATAAACATTCAATGCATCACAAGCACTTCTTAATACAACCATGCACATTTACTAGTTCATAAACATGTCTTATCACATTATGATTGCACATTATATCACACATCGTGCGGCAAGTCCATGCTCACACATCATATCTCATCATGCTCACGCATTATATCATATTATGCTTACACAACATGGCCATGCTCACATATGAAATCACAACACTTATCACATATCACTTATCACTTAGCGCTTATCACATAACACTTATCACATAGCACTTTAGAATCATGTACACATATCATTGAGCATGTCTCACAGCCATGCATTCATATCACGACAGAACACACATCATAATCATACTTCCATATCATAGCAGAGCATAACTCATTATCATGTATTCATATGACAACAGGGCATGTCATACTACATACATTCATATCATAAGAGGGCATGTCATGCACTCATTTCTCATTAACAACACTTTCTAAGCTTATATAAAACATCAGTCATTCATACGTGAAATCATACCACCATGCTCCTTAACTCAAAAGGCATCATCATACAAGGTCCACTTTTAAAAGCGTATCAGGATATTAAAAAACCATTTGGACTTGAGATTACTTTTATGACAAAACTAAGCTCATAAAAACACAATCTTCATGAAGGGAGTAACCCCAAAATTTGGCTTAAAGCTTATCAAACTGGTTGGTGTTCTTTGGATAAAGTTCATGTCTTTGCAGCAGAAAACACAGTGTGACATCCTCATAAAAATTGGGCATAACTTTCAAAATACATTGAACATGCTTCCAAAACCATTTTTATGATAGACTCATTTATCTTTCATTTATAAGTTGTTTGAGCTTATTCTAATATATTTTAGTTAGTTAACAGTGGTCAGATACCTCGATCTCGCCTCCCCCTATCTGGGAGATTGGGTGACACATGTCTCGGGTTCAAAAGACCTGGGACTTGAGATCGCTCTTGTGGGAACCTTCTTCACAAAACAAGGGCAGGTGCTCAATTAGTGAGAGGAATTTTAAACGTGAGGTGGGGACCAACCTCACTTGGGTCCGTGACTTACTCGAGCTCACTCACGCGGGCACCCTCTTAGATCACAATAGAAAGCCCCCCAACTACTTTAGCTGATTCAGAATCGCCTCCCTTGACTTGCAATCTCCTTGTTTTCTGCATAGCACTATCATGGTTAATTTTCAAGACAAGTGGCCCGAGGGACCCACCCTTGTCTTAGGGCAATGAACATTCATATGGCAGAGAAGATGAGAAGTTAGGGTGATGAAGAAGAGGGTTTGAATAAAGAGAGAAAAGAGAACATGATTTGACAAGGGGATGAGACTAGCATGATAGCTGGACTAGTACAATGACCCACTCGAAATGATAGCACGATGAGCACGGTAACTTAGACCGGCACGACAACAACACTACTTGAAACCAAGGTCGATATGACTCTCCTAATCTGGTGTGGCAGCAAGACGGGTATGGTGCTCAGGACCAGCATGACGGCAATACTGCTCGACAGCCAAACCACTATGACAGTGCTAGACTGAGTCTATCCTTTAGTCAAGTGAGAAGAGAATAAAAGAGAAGAAAAGAGGACAAAGAGAAGAAGCGAGACAATGAAGAAGGAAGGTCCCGACGACGTCAAGCATCACCACCCGCAGTTTGACCGTTCGTCGTCCCACAGCGATTCCTCACCTCCTCAACCGTTACGGTCTCGCGACCCTCTGGGTCCCCTCAAGCGTTTCCCCTCTTCATCGAAAACACACTCCCTCCCCCCGGGAAAATCCTTCCCACCTTCTGTTCATTGCTGGAGTTAGAAAAAAACCACCGGAAGTCCCTAGAAAAAGCTCCTCTAAGTCCCTGCGACCTTACGACTCTGCGAATTGCCCTTCTCCCTGGTTTCCCACTTTAGCAGTTCACTAAAGCTCATCGAAATTCTGCTAAGTTTTTGGTGAACTCAATGTAGCCCCTTCTCCTTATCCTTCAACAACCAGAGAGCTGACAAAGCCCTCTGAACTCTCAGCGACCTCCACTTCAGCAGCTTAATGGCCAGAGCAACACTTGAACCCCTACAGGGCACCTTTGTAAATTCTGCTAAGGCCCAAGAGACTCTCTTCTTGGCACAAAAAGCCTCGACACTTGCTAAAAGTCTACACAATCATGCTGCGCAGCTTCACACCTCTTGAAGCTCGTCAAAAAAATCCCTAAGGACCTGTCTTTGCAAGTTTTGATTGGGAAGTGCTCGCCGAAAAACCCTCACCAAGAAGCTTTGGTCCTCTCTCTCTCTAAAAAGCTATCAACTGTTTTACCCTTTGATAAAACAGTAAACTAGGGTTTCTCCACTTTTTATACCCCGTAGTACCGAAGACTGCCCCCTACAAACTCAGAATGATGCTTCAGTACCCAGCTCTTGATGGCGATAACACCAGGCTGGGGCGAGCCAAGCCCAAGACCCAAAGCATCATCGTCGCGCGCCTCGTCAAGACTTGCATCTTGCCTCATCAAGAGGCTAGCGCTGCGTGCCCCATCAAGACTTTTACCGAGCACCTCAACCAAAAATTATCATCGCGCATCTCGTCTAGAGATTATCGCCAAGGGCTACTACCACATGCTTCGCCAAGGGACTTAACGCATCACCTAGGCTTATTGATGAATGTGTCACTCCACACTTAGTGTCATGCACAGGCCTTGGCACTCCCCTTTAGACCATCGTCTCTCATTCTCAGGAACTTCATTTCCTGCATCACATTCTCGCTCCTCAGGGAGCCCAGTTTCCGGTGATGGCTTTATTCCCCCATGGAGTCACATCCCCTCACCGCTACCACCACGGTCCGTGCTACATGATGTTAAATTGCACTACCATGGTCCACGTTGCATGACCTTAAACTGCACTGCCACGGTTCCTACGGCATGACTTTAAACTGTACTGCCACGGTCTGTGCTGCATGACTTTAAATTGAACTGCCACAGTTCGTGCTGCATGACTTTAAACTGCATTGCTACTGTCCGCGCTGCATGACCTTAAACTGCACTGCCACGGTCCATGCTGCATGACCCTAAACTGCACAACCATAGTCCTTGTTACACGAATCAAAACTGTACGACCATGGTCCGAACTAAATGACCTTAAACTATAGCGGAGGTCTAGTTGCATTACCTTAAACTGCAAAGTCCTTGTCACATGACTCAAAACTGTATGACCATGGTCCAAACTATATGATCTTAAACTATAGAGGAGGTCTAGTTGCACGACCTTAAACTGCAAAGTCATTGTCACATGACTCAAAATTGTACGACCATAGTGGAGGTCTAGTTGCACGAGCTTAAACTACAAAGTCCTTGTGACATGACTCAAAACTATACGACCATGGTCTGAACTATACAACCTTAAACTGTAACGGAGGTCTAGTTGTAAGACCTTAAACTCAAAGTCCTTGTCACATGAATTTAAACATACGACCATGGTCCATATGTGTGACCTTAAACCATAGTGTGCATCCTGACCGTATAACGATGAAAGGCTTAACAACATGGTCAAAACTATATGACCCTAAACTATAGCAGAGGTATAGTTGCACGATACCACAAACTGCATGATCCTAGTTGTCTGACTTTAAATTGTATAGCCATGGTTCGAGCTACAAGACCCTAAAATTGTAATGTGTAGTGCGACAAATAGTCCATACGCATAACTTCAACTAGACCCCCAGCGGAGTTAGATGTATGCAAGGGTCGTACTCACCCAATCATCTCCATAAAGTTAAGGTCATCCCTTCAACCCACGGTGGGGTTCACCTGTGCTCTGGATTGTCAGAGTTCCATGCACACCGATATTCATTATCCCCTTGGGTCACACTGACCCTCCTAATCCTCAGTGAAGCCTCTCTTGTTTACTACTCCTTATAGGGTCACCACCTTCATTTACATCTCTTCGCATGTGTATAGCCTTAACTATCTTTATCCTCAGGAAGTCAGATTGCTATCCACATACCTACCCCCCATGCAGCTCTACTGACATTGCGATTCGTACTCGGTCCAGGCTGTATGACGTTAAACTGCATAGCCATGGTCCAAACTATATGACCTTAAACTATAGTGGAGGTCTAGTTGTACGACCTTAAATTGCACGATCCTGGATGCATGACCTAAAACTGCATAACTACGGTCCATGTTGCATGACCCTAAACTGCATATCCATGGTCCAAACTATATGACCTTAAACTATAGCGGAGGTCTAGTTGCACGACCTTAAATTACACGGTCCTGGTTGCATGACCTAAAACTGTATAACCAAGGTCCAAGCTAGATGACCTTAAACCATAATGCGTGTTCTGGCCGCATGATGTTAAATTGCTTTGCCAGGTTTAGGAGGCACGACCTTAAGACATGCCCCCGTTAACCTCACACCCCTTTCACGTGCATTTTCATGCATGCTTTCCCTAACTAACCCATTTGTGTGCATGTACCTTCTTCTTTTCCCTAGAGAGCCTACGTAGATGCATACACCCTTTACATGCATCTCCAAGCACGTCCTCCCTAGCCAGCCCATTCACCGTCTTTCATCATCCCCCAGTGATCACCTACCATCCAATCAACTCTCCACAAACAGCTTCATACCAACCTCCCATGTCAGTCAAAGTCATCACCAGACTCACTTTGTGGCCTCTACATACTGCCATTCCTTTATTCTAAGGTCCAACTATATGACCCTAAACTATAATACGCGTCCTGATCGCTTGACGTTAAAAGGCTTCGTACAGGTCTTTAAGGAAAAACCCTAAAACATGCCTTCTCAAAAAAATGGCATGGTGTACACCTGGACAAGGGAACGCCATGAGTAAAAATTACGGAACGGGCATGGTCACAAAACCATGAGTCAAAGAGTTCTATGAAAAAAGAAACCCAGGCACCGTGAAAAACCTAAGAGGGCACCGTGAGCAAAAATGGATGAAAGGGTGGACATGACCACAATGTCATGGATAAAAGAGCCCAGAAATAACCGAAATTGGTGAAAATCGTCTTCACAATGCCACTTCTCCTTTTCAAGTGAAAACCTACGAAAGAGTGCTTGGATTGACAAGACAAGCTGGCGCACGACTATCGCCTCAGCCGACATTCAATTTCAAAATGGTCACGATGCTACTGTGGTCTGCCAAAAATCCTCAAAAGCCAGCATTTAGTCTCAGGCTAGATGGCTCGTCATGGAGTGAGAGCCTCATAAGATCTCCCCAGTTTCCATGGCTCATCAAGGAGTGAGAGCCCAACAAGATCTCCCTAGTTTTCATAGCTCGTCAAGGAATGAGGGCCCCACAAGATCTCCCAAGTTTCCATGGATCATCAAGGAGTGAGAGTACATAAGATATACCCAGCTTCATGACACAGGGAGTGAGAGCACATAAGATCTCCCTGGTTTCATGGCTCATCAGGGAGTGAGAGCCTCATAAGATCTCCCCAGTTTCATGGCTCATCAGGAAGTGAGAGCCACATAAGATCTCCTCAATTTCATGGCTCATCAGGGAGTGAGAGCGGCATAAGATCTCCTCAGATTCATGGCTCATCAAGGAGTGAGAGTCGCATAAGATCTCCTCAGTTCAACAACAACTAGTGTCCTTGAGGGTGAAGACAATGACCAAAAGATCCCTCCAAAAATGCTAAGAGTCATCGTAAAGGCAAGAAACTGATAAAGCCAGGGTTAAACCTGCCATAGGCTTTAAGGTAGTCTTCGTCAAAACCCCTAGCCTTCATGGGACCAGACTTTCAGGTTGGGTCAGAAGCCCCCAACTGAACCCCTCTAGACGGGCCCTATAATAGATACTTTGAGCATCAAAAGCAAACCTGGTGTAGCAGCAAACAACACCGATCGAAGGTTCGTAGCATTTAGCCTTCAAAAAAGGCCTGGTTTTGTACACGGAGGTCCTGATAAGGGCCTTATGCTTAAGAACAACAGATAGTCTCTTGAGGGTGTGGACTTTGACAAAGATCTCTCAAACTTCTCGAATGATTGCATTTATCGATTCTCTCAAAGCACAATATTCGGCGGGGCATGCTGTTAGAAGGTATTTTCATCAATGTGGGGCCCCCGCTCAATAAAGGCCTAGCAAGTAGTAAAAATTACGATAGTCTAAGAACAGCTTTAGAACTGGCCAAGATCTTCAGGAGGTCTCTCAAAGTCTCCTACCAATTTTTTTCACATTCTGATGTGTCTAAGGCAGAACAGACTGAGAAACTATTACGGCAGAATTGGCCCTTAGCACCCTGAAATGGTCCCCTATAACTAGAGCTACATTTTTCAGCATCTCAAATTATTGTGAGACTACTACCATTGGATCCGGTACGGTTTAAAACCCTCAGGGGTCAAGATTCAGCACAAACAGACATTTCAGGAAGAAGTTATAGGTGAAAGAGTGAAACAGAAGAAGCCACACGCTATTCTTATTCGGGCACCCTGTAACATTACACCATAGAAGGGACAGTCATGACCAGTGAATTTGATGCTCATATCTCACTCATCCTAAGTCAGATCGTGGTCAAATTTGGTGAGCATGTTGGTCTAGTCAAGACGAGTGATTCTATATGTGGCACAGCCCATGACGATAATCGAGCGTGAAGAAAAGCTAGAGAGAAGTTGTTGATCCGTGAAGAAAGTGCAAAAAATTCAGCAGCATCGTGCCTCGCTCGAGTGGCCAAATCACGCCGCTCGCAAGCCTGATCGACGTGAGACCAATTCCATTGTGAACGTAAGGTCTCGTGCCATCATTGACCCAAACCCAGTACATGATTAATGGTCAGATTCCGCACATGAAGCCAACGAACAAAATGCAAATTTTGTCACTAGAATTCTTGATTTCGACCAAAATTCCAAACTTGTAAAATCTTCATTCGGCCATGGAATCGAGCTACATTTAGTGCCCCGTGATCGTAATGGAATGCTCTGTGTGGTGAAGAAAACATAGAAAAACATCAAGGAACGAATGCACTATCGATACAAATTTTCAAGATCCACTTAAATTCAAGACACATGATCGTGCACCAAAAATACGATCCATAGCTCGAAATTGGTATCAAATCGATAGCCATGTCGAGCCCTACAGGAAAACAATCATCTTGTGACTAACCAGGCATCAGAACAACCCTGGATCAGCCATGCAAAATCATGCAAGTTCTAGGGCAACATAGGGACTGTTTTGGAATTCCACAACTTGTTAGGAAGGGGCAAATCTATCATTTTGGACCCTATTTTCTAATTTCTTTTAATTCAATTTAATATTAAGTTTCATCAATTAGGGTTACTTTTGATTATCCACCCATATTTGGGGCACACTTCTATATATACGTACCATCATTGTACGCGAAAAGAAGAGGTAGAGGCCTACACACACAAGACAGAGTTTTTACTTAATATAAGTTTCTCTTTCTTACCATTATTGTGTCATGCTTGAGAGAGGGAGTGAGGTGAGGGAAATGTTTGACCGGTACCCTTAGGTTTGAGGTAAACCTTCTCTCTCTTCTTTTTCTTTTCTTCTTCTCTCTCTCTTCTCTCCTCTCTTCTCCTTCTTCTTCATTTGAGTTCCTCACAGAGGTCATGCACGGCAGTGGCCGTGCCGCACATGCCTCTCCCATGGTCTCACAGGGAACGCATGGCGATGGTAGCACCATGCACGAGTCTCCTTCCCCTTTTACTCGTCTGGTTCTTCCTTCAAGTAGGGTCTATAGGCGGCGCTGCCCATCACCGCCCATAGACATAGCTTTGACATCTCAGGGAAGAACCTAGACGGCAAGGTTTGTTGCAGCATGCAGGGGTCTCACCCCATCATGCATCTAGTGTAGACAGCGATACCTATCGCCGCCCGCTAGGGGCTTTGGCAACACCTATCGCCATCCGCGTGCCTCCTACATGTACTTAATGCCCGTCGTCGTTCTCCCTACGCCCGTGCGTATTGTCGTGCGACCTATGAGAAACTATCGCCATGTGCCTCGTTAGGAGCTAGCGTCATCCATATGAGAAGCGCCATCTCCTTGACCACCATGATGCTAATTAATGTCTAGATTTCCCCTTCTCTTTGTCGTCTCATTCTTTCCTCTTCACCTCTTTCTCCTCTCACTTGATTGAGGGTAGACCTAGCCTATCACTGACGCGCCGACCTCAATTTTGAGTAGTATTACCGTCGTGCTGGTCCTAAAAACCATGCCTATCTTGCTACCACTTCGAGTCGGTATTTTCTGGTTATCATGCTAGTCTCACCCCTACATCAAGCTCTCTTCTCTTTTCTAACTTTCACCGAACCTTGCACTTCATCGCCTTCTCATGTGAACGTGCATTACCCTAAGACAAGGGTGGGTCCCTTTGACCCACTTGTCTTATGAATTAACCATAAAAGAGTTGTGCAGAAAAAAAAGAGCATTACAATTCAAGGGAGGTGATTTTAAATCAGCTCAAGCAGCTGGGGTGCTTTCTTCGTGATCTAAGAGGGTACCTGAGTAAGTCCCGACCCCACCTAAAATTCCTCTCTCATTGGTTGGTGTACCTGCCCATGCCCTAGAGCAAGGTTTCGAGAGAGCGATCTCAAATTTCGGGTTCACCAAGAACCCGAGACATGTGCCGCCAGATTACCTAGATCCAGAGGGTGAGATTGAGGCACCTAACAAGTCATATTTACCCCATTAATCCCCAGTGCATCCACTTCTCACCGAGCCACTATCTTCATCACCCAAGGAACTTTATTTACACGGCGACCCACACAATGGTATGTGCTGCATGAGCTTACACTGCACAACCACGGTCTAAGTACATGACCCTAGACTGCATTGTCCAAACTATATGACCTTAAACTGTAGCGGAGGTATAGTTGCATGACCTTAAACTGCATGGTCCTAGTTGCATGACTTTAAACTACATAACCACGGTGTAAGATATATGACCTTAAACCATAGTGCACGTCCTGACCGCATGACAATAAATTACTTTTCACAGGTCCCAGAGGCATGACCTTAAACATGCCTCTTTGAATGTATTTTGCAGCACCTTGGTCCCTAGTAGAAAGCAAATCAATAAAGGCTACAAAATAGTGGAAATTCTTGACAGTCTCAGAATAGCCCTAGAATTAGTCAAGATCTTCATCAACACTTCAAAAGACCACCTACCAAGTTTCATCGCGATCAAACATTTCTAAGGCAATGAACACAAATAAACAATTTCAGCAAAATGGGTTTCTTACACCTTGAAATGGACCCCGTAACTAGAGATATACTTTTGGTGCGTCAAATAGCTGTGGGATCATCATCATTAAATTTGGTACGGTTGAAAACCCTTATGGGTCATGTTTCGGCTTAATCAGGCAGTCCAGGACAAAGTTATGGGTAAAAGACGAAAAAGGGGTAGGCCGCACACTATTCCCGTGTGGCCTCACTACACCAAAACTCCATTGGAGGTGGTTGTTTTTACAATCACGGGCAGTCATTTTCAAAGCCTATATCTCACTCGTTCCAAGTTGGATCGCTCCCCAATTTGGTGAGCGTGTTCGTCTCATCAAGACGAACAATTTGATATGTGGTACGCCCTATGAGGATGCCCGAGAAGAGAGATAAACTAAATGAAAGTCGTTGATCCGTGAAGGAAGTTGTAGAAAATTCAGCAGCAGCACGCCTCGTTCAAGCAGCCAGATCATGATGCTCGCATACCCAATCGGCATGAAACCAATTGCATTATGTGTGTGAGGTCCGAGGCTATCTCTAGTCCGAACCTTGCGTATGATGAATGGTTGGATTTCATACATTAAGGTGTCAAAGCTTCTATAAATTCCGACTGCCGGACTTCAAGATTCCTATCAAAACCTCAAGACGACAAAATCTTCATCCGGACACGAAATCAAGCTATGTTCATTGCAACATGATCGTGATGGCATGCTCAGTGTGATTCAATGAGGAAATCACAAAGAAACATGACGGAACGAACATACAATCGATCCAAAGTTTTCAAGGTTGAAGTCTCATGATCACGCCCCAAAAACATGATTCATGGCTCGAAGTTGGTATCAAAAAGATCGCCATGCCGAGCCCTACAAGAAAACAATAATCTTTCTATCAAACAAGCATCAGAACAACCTCGGGTAAGCCATGGAAGATCACGCAAGATCTCGGGCAGTAACAGGGACTGTTCTAGGATTCCACACATTGTTAGACAGGGACAAAACAATCTTTTTGCACCCATTTTTATAATTTCATTAAAATTAATTAAATTGTAATTATCATCAATTTAGTTAGTTTTTGGGCATCCACCCATTTTGGGCCCAAATTTATATAAGCATGCAAATCTAAATTTCGGTTCATTCTTTGATCATTCAATAGAAATTTCCATTATTGTTTGAGCCTGTGAGTATGTCTTGAAGAGAGAGAGAGAGAAGAGAGTAGAAAAGTGCTGGTACCCTTTGGGCAGGTAACTCTCTCTCCTTCCCTCTTTCTCTTCACCTCTTTTTTCTCTCTACTTTTCTCTCTCTTATTATCTCTATCTCTTTCTACCTCTTCTTCTCATTTCTCTTTCTTTCTCCCATCACAACTGACACAAGCTTAATGCCAGTTGGTAATCGTCTCTCTCATTCCCACCATCGTGTGTTGTTCTCTCTCTTCTTCCTTCATTCCTAACACTGGGTGGGGGTTTTCTCTCTCCTCTTCCTCCTTCATCCCAACATCGGGTGGGGTTTTCTCTCTCCTCTTCTTTCATTCCAACACCATGGGGTTTCCTCTCTCCTCTTCTTACTTCATCTTGATGTCTAGTGGGGTTTTCTCTCTCCTCTTCCTTCATTCAACATCGATTGGATTTCTCTCTCCTCTCTTCCTTAACAGTCGGTGAACTCTAGTGTCGGTTGGATTTCCCTCTTCTCTCTTGTCATAGTCGGCGAAGCCTAGTACCGAATGGATTTGTCTCTCTTCTGTTGTAGTCGACGAAGCCTAGTACCGACTAGATCTCTGTCCCTTGCTTCTCTCTAATTAAAACCGACGTAAGCCTAGCACCGAGTGGTTCTCTTCTCTTCCTCTCTTCTCATCTGGCAAAGTCGGTGAAGCCTAGGACCAGCTACTTTCTCTCTTATCTTCTGAAACAGTCGGCAATGTTTAGCGCCGACTGTATCTTCCTTCCCTCTCTCTTTTATTCTCACATCTCTTCTTCCCCTCTCTGTCTATTCCCTTCTTCTCTTACCTTATTCTTTCCCCCATAACCACCGCGCTGCTTTTCTTTCGTTCGACTAAGAGGGATTGAGGTTAGCCTCTCATGAAAGTCCTATCGTCTAGCCGTAATGTTGGTGTGCCAGGATTACTTGGCCCACTTTATTGCCACGATAGATTGACCATCGTGCTTAGCTAGTCGGTATTGGTGATGATGTCTAGTAGTGATCCCACATCAGGCCAATTACTCACTAGCTTGATCCTCTCCTATAGAGTGATCTCAGCAGTGTCCCGGGTCTTCTCTCGAAACCCGAGACGCGTGCAGCCCGATCATCCAAGATCCTAGGGGTGAGATTGAGGCACCTAACCCGCTTGATGACTCCACTGGGGACTTACTACCCCTTAGTCGGATCGTTCTTGTTTGGCTAGTTTCTTCTTTTATTTTCTGCTTTCATTAGCTTTTCACATTCATTTATGGTTGCTGGGTTTTGTAACCCATTTATCCGGATCGGGGATTGTCTTATCCCCATATTCGAGAGTGTCCTTAGGGAACAAGTTCCTTCGACTTCATTCCCAACCATCCTCTTGAGCAAAGACCCCTTTTCTAGCTCAACCTAGACTAGTGTGAGGAGGGACTTGAAGGTCCTTCACTTGCCATCTCTTCGCTCTAGTGGAAACTCCACCAAGGCCCCCTACATGGGCAGCACCCATGTTGCTCCACACAGCACGCACCCAGCCACCTGCAAGTCACTTACCAGTCGTGTTCTTGAGGTATGCCAGAAGGCTACCCAGTCCCTTTCTGCAAAAGGCAAGCAAGTTGCCATTGCTTCTGTAGGTTGCCATAAGGCTACCCCCCACATTTCTGCACCACTGGTCTCTATCCTTAGAGGCTCAACACTTCAAGGTAGAAACCCCATGGTCTCCACCCCCCACACATACCACAAGGCTCATGGGTCACCCACTCGAGCCACACCTTGGGGCAACCCTTCTGTTACCTCGACTTTGTGTCCAAGATCGAACCTTCCAAGGCCAGGTCCTGCGTGTGCTACTCATATGCATCTCACTGCTCGGGGTAACGCCATTATTGTACCAACCTGAGTGCACAGGAGACGATGTCCTCGTCCTCGTATTATGCACATACCAGCGCACCTATAAGAGGCAAGCCTACACCTGTTCTCTTACAGACACTTGCTCATAGTTCTCGGCCTCCTAAGGTCAGATCACTGGCACGAGCCCGAGTGGACCCCCGGGTCCCTCGAAATCCTTCTTCAAGGGTCACACACCCGTCGCCATCTCAAGCATTCCCTCGCCCTTCACTTAGGCCTTCATCGAGCAAGCACCTTCAGCCTTGGTACTCAAAGGTTTTCCCCAAGAGTACCATCCTGAACCAGCCCCGTCATTTGGGTCATGTCTCTGGAGCTCATAAGAGAGCTCGGGGCATGGACAACATAGAAGAATGAGTCCTTCATCCTCCCCGGCCCAAGATGACTCCAGTTCCTAGCCCTCATTCATTGCTACAAGAGGTCCATCAAAACCTCAAAGCTAAACGCGATAGAGGTCTGCGAATTTTGACTAGGGAGGAGACCAAGGTAGTCAAAACAACCAATTTTGACGATCTACTTCACCTGAATCCCATCTACCCCCTTCAAGCGATGAAGCCTAAAGAAGAGCTCCATGAGCCCTGTGCTGCAGTTACTGTCGCAGAAGAAGACCCAGCCACTCAACAGCCACGGTCCCAAGACCGTCATGAACCAGCTCAACAGCCACAGTCCCAAGACAAGCGAAAACGTGCCCAAATGCGATCCATGTACAGAAGTCAAGTTCAATCAAGGCATGCTGACCCCCTACTGACTAACCTACCATGTACAACCAGTCAAGCTCGCAAGCCTTTAGTTGCCACTAATGTTGACCTCCCTAGAGAAACGGTCAGCGTAATAGTCGTAAGCAAGCCCGATGATACGCAGGAGGATCGCATGAATAAGTTTGAGGATATGGTACACGCAATGATGGAAAAAATCGATCGTATTAATGTTGCATGCCAGTCGGCTAACCATGAGGTCAATACCCATCAATTTGATGGTGTACCTTCACGGCAGCCCCCTCCGTCTATCTCACAGGACAATTTTGTCCCTCATCTGGTCTCTTAGTCAGATATTGAAACTATGGTCACCCATAGCCTAAAGAACAGAGGCATACACGCCATATCAAAGACCATACCCCTCCTATATTGATCAGGTCCCCTTCCCCTTAGACTATAAGAAAGGGAAGTTTCCTCTATTCAGTGGAACCACCTCCCCAAACCAACATATCGCCCACTTCCAGGCAGCATGTCGATAAATAGCAATTGATAAGAGACTTCTTCTCTGCCAGTTCATTGTGACCCTTGATGGCTCAACATTCCAATATGCCCGACTTCCTCCAAACTCGGTGCATACATGGGAGGAGGAGAAATTGGTCTATCAACGCTTTTATGAGGTCGAGATAGAGGTTCAAACCATCGAACTTCTCACCCTAACTCAAGACCCTGATGAGCCCGTGGATCAGTTCATATCAAGATGGAGAAAGTTGTCTTCTCTCCATCCTAATCCTATGCCTGAGAAGGAAGCTGTCCAAACTTGCATGCGGAATATGCTACCTGAAATTGCTTTACATGTCGAGGCCTCCAATCCGACCTCCATGTCAGAGTTGATCTCGAAATCAGTTCTCATAGAAAGTTTGTCACATCACCATGGTAGGACACGACAATCATCTACAAGTTCACCAAATAATCGAGGCAATGGTTACTCTTGGAATAATACACGGGGCAGCCAATGGAAAGGGGTAATCAGTGCAGCCGTCATGGTCATTGATTCAAAGAAGGCTCCATCCCAAACCTTGGACCTCTCTAAAGGGGTATGCATAGTAAAGGTAACATCCCAGGCTGGCAAGCAACAACAGTCGTATAATCAGGTACCTCCACCTGCCAACCTTGAGCGGAGTGATTATTTTGCCAGGCATAGGAACAAGGTCTATCCCTTCAAGAAGGACTGGGTACCCTGCACTGTTTCAGTTATTATTGGTACAGAATATGATCCAGCTTCCAGAAATCAAGTTCCCTGAGCAATCTGACCTTGACACTTAGGCAAATTATTGTGCTTACCACCGGAGGAGCAATCATCTCACAGATGACTGCTACACGCTGAAGGATATTATTGAGGCCCTGATTCAGAAGGGTCAAATAAAGCTTGAAGATTTAAAGAAGGCCTTCGCGGCAGCGAAGGCCTCTAATGCCATAACCGTGCAAGAGGAGGACGAAATGCTTAGTATCCTCTGCGCCTTCTTCATTATAATGCTTCAGGAAGGCATAACCCCACTGAAGCAGGCAAGGCAACCGCTTGGCCTTGTTAAGGGGACTGAAGATCGTTGGTGCCCATACCATCAGATAAGAGGTCATTACTTGTCAGAATGCACAACTTTCCTTGATATATTTGTGAAGAATATGCGGGAGTGTCAAGAATTTTACAACCTCTCCGTAAGTGATCCCCGAAATTCTTCCCCATCGGGGCAGGAGGATCTCAGAAATCAAGACCTTCATATCAATGATTCAAACTCTGTGGAACCCTCGACTTCCCAACCATGGATAATCTAGCATAGTCGAAGCAAACTCAAGTCTTTAAGATGAGAAGCAGTTTTCCAGGCTAGAGCAGTTTGCCACCCCAACGAGACGAATCATACATCACTTTAGAAAACCAAAAAGAGAAGGATATCAATGGCTGCTCGCCGAAAAAACAAGACCACTCAACCCATAGTCGAGCAGGAATTTCTCAGGCCCCTTCCTCAGTTGCCAACTTTGTTAGACTTCATCCCTAGCACAATCCTTTTTCCTTCTTCATCCTGTCAAGAAGATGCACCCGTCTCATCTCCCACTCAACAAACGTCCGATGAGGGTGACGATGATTAAAGCACTCCCAACCGCCAGCTCTCGAACTCGTTTAGAGTTGCATGAATGGGAAAGCACCTCTGGCACCGTCCCAACCTCAGTAGTCGTAGCAAACTCCCTCAACCTAGCCAAACATTCTCTCAACTCATTGAAAGGCAGCTCCTTCAAGCCCTGAGGGCCTGCTCTAAGCATGCCCTCAATCATGCTAGAAACACCACAGAAAACAAGCCTGGATGGTGCTGGTGAGGCCACCACTGCTGAAGACACCTCGACCCTAAGGACCGGGCTTGTTGAAGTGATAGCCATCTGAGCCACTGGCTCCTTTGAAATAAGGGCAAACCCTAGAGCTTCTTACCCTTCAGGCTCATAGACAGCCCCAGCCTCAACTGGCCCAGGCTCTTCAATGCCAGCTTCGCTGTCTCGACTCTCTCTTAGGAGGACCTCGACTTCTGTCCCAACAGACTATGGAGAAACTTGTTCCTCTTGCCCTTCGTCCTCCTGAACTGTCACCTCAGCATCACCAAGTTCAGGAACTGGCTCTTCTCTTTGGCCTTCGCTAGCCAGTTCATCCCTAGCAATGGCTTCCTCCATTTGACCTTCACCTTCAGTAGCCAGAACCTCGGCCACAAAGAATCCAGTCCCCTTATCTTCATGATTTGGGACCATGGGGGCAGCAACTTCTTGAGGCTTAGGCATGTCATCAACTTTAGGCTCTTCTTCTAGAGCCATGGTCCCTGCCTCGGTCGAGGCACTCAACTCCTCATACATGGATGCCACATCAACATCAGAGCCCCTATCTGGAGTAGTTGCCTCAGGACCTTCATCCTCATCAATCTCTATCCGAGCCAACTCTGACTTAGGAACTACCCCTGGACTCAAGGGTGCCTCCCTAAGATCCGGAGTCGCCTGCCTCAATTTCTGAAGAAAAAGAAAATAATTCAGCAGAAGAAAATGGTGCTTCAGAGACCACAAAGGGTGATACTCAGGGAGTTCCTTAAAGAGCAGAAGAGGAAGGGCTACCTCTTGGTTCTGACATCATGGGAAGCTCATCGCTCTTGCGTCTCCGAGTACGCCCATTGACCGAAGATGGTGCATGAGTGTTGGCAACAGTCGGACGCCTTCTTTTCTGGAGGAGGAGCTGCTGCCTCAGATCCACCTCCTTGAGAAGGCCCTCAAGCCAATTTGCTGTGGGGACTACTCTTGATTAGGGCATTCAAGCCTTGTGGTGGACGCTTCTCTTAACCAGGGACTTGTCTCCCCTCATCCCATTCAAAGATCGAGCTAAGATTATCAAAGGCTATTCGAGTCCTCGTCTTCATTGTAAGAAACTATGGTGAGGCTTCATCAGCTTCTATCTCACGTGGAAGCCCTAAAGCCCCCCAGTTTAAGGGATAATCCAAGACAAATATCATGCTGGGAGTAAGAGCATCCGCCTGCCTCCTTTGCCGGGTGTCCTGGTGCCAGTTACCATTCACCCCTTTCCAATGGTGATCCTTTTCCTAATACCCCTTAATACAGTTCACATATGCCTTGGTCAGTCGAACTCTCATACCAAAGTGAGGTAGCACATATTTGCTGGTCTCTGTCATCTCAAGACATATAGACCAAGTGATCCGTATAAGCTCCAGCAGCCAGCACTCTTAGAAAGTTCCATGCTCTTCTGCCCCCCCTTATACACCTTACTCCAGTGCTTTTCAAAAAATACCGAGAAGGGGTAGCCTTGATCAAGCCCGTGCTGATGAGCGAAGCGGTAGGGGAAATACCCCTCTAAATGGGCATTGTGTGGAGTCCGATAAGGTAAGACCCCCCTCTGATGCTCAGCATGAACATGAGTTCCTTAATTGTTGTGGGATCACCGTGCAATGTCCTTCCCAAACTCATCAATGAAAGCACGGTCGGTGAAGCTCCCGACTGGAAAGGGGACCCACCTCATCTTCAAGGAATCATTCCCAAATAGGCCCCGAGCCTCCCCTAGGTTGTGAAATATATCCCTCTGGTTCGCGATCCTCTTAAAGAAGGGCCACAGTTTATTTCCTGAGCACTGATGTTTGACATAGGTGTAAGGGAAATAGGCCCCTAGCCACCCGTACACGTAATGCACAGGGAATGGGGTTTTTAAATCCTCAGGAAAAGATTCTCCTCCTACAATGTCATTCCCTCCCTCTTTGCCCTTGTAGGCCCTTCCACGGGAGATCGCCCCCAAGCCATGATATATAATCCACAGGACTGGCTGAGCAAGGGCATACTCACGTCCTCTAGTCAGGTCGTATGCAACATATAGTATGCTTGGAGGAATGTCATCCCCCAAGCCAGGAAGTACGAATTTGCGCAAGAATAAGGCCAAGGATGCTGCCAAGAAGACATGATCATCGTCAGTCTCAAGTTGATATATGGGAGGCATCTCCTTTGTGACAGCCTTCCCCTTCCCATTCCCCTTTGGAGTACCCTGACCGCCCTCTGGATAATCCCAACAAAAGAAGTTCACCCATTCTGTAAAGGTGACCTTGCCATTGTTAGATCAGCCAAAAATCGACTGGTAGGCCTCAAAGATCTTTTGAAGACTGGCTGGTGGCTCTTCAGCCCCCAAGTTAGCATCACAAAAGATGCCTGGGTTCACGGGCACGAACTCGTCATACATAGCCCCGATCATCGCGAGACCTCCAATAAAGTAAAGATCTAACAAAGAGACTCTTGCTTCCCCATGACTAAGAAGCCAAGTATTTCTTACATGGTTCCATGTCTCCAGTAACACCTTTAATGTATTGGAGAAACAGTCATAGTAATTGCTTGAACACTGGACGACTGCCAATAGGAAGCACGTTCAAGAGTACTTTTGTATGACGCCAATACCTTGGAAGTCCAAGAAGTGTATCCCTTCAGGTATTGATGCTCCCCTGGAATCCGGAGGCCTTTTCCGGACCACCTTAGTAATCCCTTTGCCCGTACCGTCTGCTTCCCTAAGGTAGGAAAATTCTCACTGGAAGCTATGTTTCGATGCATACAATGAAGAAGTTCCATCCCTTCTTCAGTACTGACATTGCCATCATTACCCTCGTGCACTTTGAAACAAATAGGGTTAGTAATGAAAGTGACGCTAAGGGGCCACTCTGGCATGCACACTAGCTGGGTTAACCAAATCGGTTCACCTCTTAATAAGACCTCGCCTGTAAAATCATGAGCACTGATTTCTCCCTCCTTTGGGAGCCTATTCATGTTAGGGATTTGATAAGAAGAACTAGCAATTATAAAGGGACTTAGTGGTTCACTCCTAAAAAGTTGCTAAAGGCACTGGATCATCGCTGGTTGAGTCTATCCAATACTCGGCGCTGGTTGAGTCTTTGAACACTCAGAGCCTGTTGAGTCTGTCCAACACTCAGCCCCAATTGAGTCTGTCCAACACTCAACGTTGGTTGAGTTTCTCAAACACTCAGTATCGGTTGACCTTGCCAACTACCAGCTCTGGTTGAGTCTTCCAGCACCCAGTGCCGGTTGAGATTGTTGACACCCAACACCGGTGGAGCTTTTCAAAGGCCAGCATTGGATGTGAGTGAATCTCTCACATGCTGGGACACCACTTTTCAAAGGCCGCATGATGATAAAAGGGTTTGCACAGGTCCTGAAGGCATGACCCCTAAACACGCCTTCACAAAAAAATGAGCATGGTACACACCTCGACAACAAAACGCCATGAGTAAAAATGACAGATGGGCATGGTCATGAAACCATGAGTAAAAGAGTTTCGTGCAAACAAAAACCCAGGCACGATGAAAACCCCAAAAAGGGCACCATGAGCAAAAACGGATGAAAATGGTGGACATGACCTCTAGGTCATGAGTAAAAGAGCCCAAAAACAAAGGACGTTAGTGAAAACCATCTCTATGGTGCCACTTCCCCCCTGTTCAAGTAAAAACTCGCAAAAGGGCTTGGACCGACAAAACAGGTTGACGCACTACCACAGTCTCAGCTAACACTCAATTGCCAAATAGGCATAATTCCATTAAGGTCTACCTAAAACCTCAACTGTCAGCATCCAATCACATCACAAAATGGCTCATCCAGGGATTGAGCCACATAAGATCTCCCACACTTCAACATCAAAAATAATAAGAGTCCTTGAGGTTGAGTACGATGATCAAAAGATCCCTTCAAAATGCTAAAGACCATCACGAACGCAAGAAACTGACGAAGCCAAGGCCTAACCTGCCAGAGGCTTCAGGGTTATTCCTTGCCATGAGATCGCCTCGCCTAAAACCTTCCTTAGCCAACAGGCCCAGACCTTTTGGACACGGCAAGATGAGGCCCATCAAGCCGCCTCGCCAAAATTCCCCTAGCCGACAAGCCCAGACTTTAGAGATAGGTCAAAAGCCCCCAACTGGACCCCACTAGATGGGACCTATAGAGATACCCTGAACATCAAAAGAAAACCTGGTGTAGCAGTGAACAATGTCGACCAAAGGTTCATAGCACTTGGCCTTTAGATAGGCCTGATTTTAATCAATGAGGTCCCTACAAAATCCTCAAGCTATCATAATCATGAATAGTCCCTCAAGGGTGAGGACTTTGACAGGATCCCTCAAAGGTTTTGCTCCCCCTAAAGTCTCCACGGATGGACCTATACATTGTGTTCAAATGTCCAAGCATCCTAGTCATGACATTGTGTGGACCTCCTCAACGTTCGCGTAGTCCTTGGCTAGCCCGAAAGAAGTTTTCAAAATGATTGCACTTCTTGATTCTCTTGAAGCACAACATTCAGTGGAGCATATTGTTGGAAGATATTTTTCATCATCATGGGGACCCCACTCATTAAAAGCCTAACATACAGTGGAAATTCTGACAGTGTCATAATAGCCCCATAACTGGCCAAGATCTTCATAAGGACTAGTCTCCTGCCATATTTCGTCACATTTTGGCATGTCTAAGGCAATGCATATTGAGAAACAGTTCCAGCAGAATCAGCCTCTAGCACCCTGAAACGGACCCTATAACTAGAGCTATATTTTTGGTGTCTCAATTTATTGTGGGACCACCTTCATTGGATCTAACATGATTGAAAATCCCTAGGGGTCAAGTTTCAACTTGAACGGACATTCCAGGAGGAAGTTATAGGCAAAAGAGTGAAATAGGAGGAGCCGCACGTTATTCCTGTGCAGCCACCCTGCAACTCAACTCCATTAAAGGGACATATATGAATAGTGACTTGCAACACTTATGTCTCCCTCATCCCAGATCGAATAGTGCTCAAACTTGGTGGAGCATGTTCATCTCGTCGACACAAGCATTTCGATATGTGGCACACCTCGCAACGACGCCAGAGCACGGATAAAAGCCACAGAGAAGTTGTTGATCTGTGAGAAAAGTGCAGGAAAATCAGTAGCAACGTGCCTCACTCGAGTGGCCAAACCATGCCGCTCGCAAGCCTAATCGATACAAAACAGGTTCTATCGCGTGCATAAAGTCTATGGCTACCACTGGTCCTAACCTCACGCATGATGAATGGTCGGATTCTACACACAAGGCCGACAAAGTGACCGTAGATTCCATTGCTAGAATTCTAAATTTCAGCAAAAACTTCAAACTCGCAAAACCTTCGTTCAGGCACGGAATCAAGCTACATTTGTTGCCCTACAATCGTGGTGGCATGCTCAACGTGATCAAGTGAAGAAATCACATAAAAACGTCAAGAAATGAGCACACAATCGATCCAAAGTTTCTAGATTCATTCAAATTTCAAGTCACATGATCGTGCCCTAAAAACACGATCCATGGCTAGAAGTTGGTGTCAAATCGATCGCCATACTGATCCCTACAAGAAAATAATCATTTTTTGATCAAACGGGCATCAGAACGACCCCGGATCGTCCATGAAAGATCATGCAAGTTCTAGGGTAGCACAGGGACTGTTCTGAAATTCTAAAAATTGTTAGGAAGGGGCAAATCTCTCATTTTGCACCCTATTTTCTAATTTCTTTTAGGTCAATTAAACTTCAATTTCTGACAATTAGGTTTAACTTTGATCATCCACCCATATTTGGGCACACTTCTATACATACCTCGTACCATCATTATACGTAAAGTGAGTTTTTATTTAATAAAGTTTCTCTTTCTTCTCATTATTGGGTCACATTTGGAGAGAGAGTAAGGAGAGAGAAAATTTTGGACTGGTACCTCTAAGCTCAAGGTAGGTTTTTTCTCTCATCTTTTCTCTCTCCTTCTTCTTCTTCGTCTGAGCCACACTTAGAGGTCATGCACGGCAGTGGCAGTGTCGTGCATGCCTCTTTCTTTCCTTTTTCTCCTTCCTACAATTCCATAGGTCACGCATAGCGATGGCAGCATCACGAGTGAGCTCCTTTTCCTCTTTTGTTTGAGCGTCTCCATCTCTCGGTGAGATTAGTAGATGGTGTTATTCATCACCGTCCACAGGTACGTCCTCGATGTCTCATTGAGGAACACAGGTAGCGAAGCTTATTGTCGTCCACAGGGGCTTCACCCTGTCGCGTGACTATCACAGGCAGCGATGTCCATCACCGTCCACGAACTGTCGTTGCAATACTCATCGCCATCTGCGAGCCTCTCTTTTACGCCTGGCACCTATCGTCGTGCGTAGGCTTCTTCCATTGGCTCGGTGCCCATCACCGCGCGCAGGCTCTTTCTGCTCCTATCGTCGTGCGCAAGCTTCCCTTGTGCCCCACACCTATCGTCGTGTGCTCCAAGAGAGGTAATCTCCACATGACCCATGAGAAGTTATCGCCGTGTGCTTCGCAGAAGCTTTCACTGTTCGCAAGAAACATGTGGCCTTCTCGCATGGCCAACGGCGATGCTTCTTGCCATCCATGGATTTCTCTCGTGTCCCACGTCTAGCGTCATGTGCCTCATGGGAGCTATCGTCGTTAGCCTCACTAGAAGTCATCGCCGCCCGTAAGGGATGTGGTACCTTCTAGTGATGCCAACGGCGAGGTCTATTGTCGTCTGGATTCTTCCTCCCTCCGCCGTCTCACTCTCTCTCTCTTCATTCCCTTTTCTTATCTTCTTTCTTTTCTCTTATCACTTGGCTGAGGGTAGACTTGGCCTAACACTGCCATATCAGCCTCGGTTTCGAGTAGTATTACCGTCTTGCTGGTCTCGAGTACCATGCCTGTCTTGCTATCACTTCGAGTCGGTAGCGTTCCAGCTGTCATGCCAGTCTTGCCTCTTCATCAAGATCTCTTCTCGTTTCTATCTTTATTTGAAATTTCCACTTCATCACTCCAACTTCTCACATTCTTAGCCATGCGAATGTGCGTTGCCCTAAGACAGGGGTGGGCCTTTCAGCCCACTTGTCTTGCAAGTTAACCATAGTAGTGTTGTGCAGAAAACAAGGTGATCACAGGTCAAGGGAGGAAATTTTGATCCAGCTAAAGCAGCTGGAGGCCTTTCTTCATGATCTAAGAGGGCGTCCATGCGAGCCAACCCGAGTAAGTCTTGAACCCACCTTAAATTCCTCTCTCATCAGTTGGTATACCTACCCTTGCTCTTGAACAAGGTTCTTGAGAGAGCGATCTCAAGTCCCGAGTTCACTAGAAACCCGAGATACGTGTTGTCAGATCATCTAGATCCGGAGGGCGAGATTGAGACATCTAACCAGCGGCAAGTCAGTCTGTAGGGGTTCAACATGCCCTGACTAGACTTAAGTCTTGTACGCCGACCATGTGAGGACCAGTTCTTGACGGTCTTGGGATCGTGACTTCTTAGCTTGGTTATTTCCTGTGACGACAACCAACGATCAATGTTCTTGGATTTCTTGCTTTGATTCTGGAATTCGAAGAAGGAAGAAGGATTGTGAGGCAGGAGGTCATCAAGAGTGGTAACCTTAACTGCCTTAGGAACCTCTCTAGTCAGGAGTTGCAAGCCTCTCTTCTGCTTAATCTTGAGGCTGCAACAGACTTCAGTCTAGAATCGAGCCTGAGATTTAGATTGCCTCGTCTTTCTTGAGCATGTGAGGTTATGTTCATCAGCTGGAGCAGAGAGTGAGGTTCAAGGATAGAGGGCAATCTGGGCTGCTGCCTTAGAGGCTGTAGGTTTCTATCTGACATTAGGTCGTTGCCTCGAATTCCTTTGTGAGGTCAGGGTGCATGGCTGACCTGAGGTGGCTGATTCAAGATGGTACTCTTAAGGAAAACCTTTGAATATCAAGCCTTGAGGTGTTTTCTTGGCAAAGGAAGGGTGACAGAAGAAGGAAATAGCTTGCGATTCCACCTGAGTCGGGATTGGTGAGGAACCTATAAAGCTGGTGCGTGTGCACCATTAGAGTTAGCCGTCCGGGTGACTTAGGGGTCTGCCAGGACTCGGTCAGCTGGTTCGACCTTAGGAGGCCGAGACCTACGAGCTCGTGTCTGTAAGGGACCGGGTAGGAGCTTAACTCTCACAGGGTGAAGCTGTGTGCGGAGGGGGAGGATGAAGTGGTCGACCCTCGTGTGCTCGAGCAGGCGCCGAATTGGCGTTGCCCCGAGCTGTGAGATGCAGATGCATGGCACATGCAGGGTTTGGCCTGAGAAGGCCCATCCTTGGACGCAAGCTCAAGGGAGAATGAAAGTTACCGTGAGGTGTGGCTAAAGTGGTTAAACCATGAGCCTTTAGGTGTGTGCGAGAGGTGGAGGTCCCAGGAACTCCGCCATACTATATCGAGCCTCAAGGCATAGAGGTTTAGGGTGGTGAAGGAGTACGAGGGGTCGCCTTACGACAACCCTTAAGAGCAATGGCAAACTACTTGCCTTTCACAAAAGTAGAAGGGGCAACCTTTCTACATACCTCAGCAATGTGACCGACAAGGGACTTGCCGGTAGCAGGGTGCGTGCTATGGGTGGTAGCAAACCTGCTACCAATGAGAAGGGTCTTAGTGGAAGGTCCAACAGGGCTAGAAAGTGGGGAGTTAGGGACCTTCAAGTCCCTTCTGGCACCAATCCAGGAAAGAACCAGGGAGCTGGACTGTGAATCCGTACTCAAAAGGAGGGTAGGGAACGAGGCTTGAGAAGCTCGCTTCCCTTAGATGGTCATGAGTGCGGGGATGAGAAAATCCCCAACTCGGATGAATGGGTTGAATAACCCAGATGCCATCGAATGTAGTGCAGAAAATAAAAGGTAATGTCGATCAAGCAAGAGCAAACCAAAAAAGGTGTTGCAAGTCCCCAGTGGAGTCGTCAAACTGATCGGATGCCTCGATCTTGCCTCCCTGGATCTAGGTGATAGGGTGACACATGTCTCGGGGTCAGAAGACTCGGGACTTGAGAACGCTCTCTCGGGAACCTTGTTCACAAAACAAGGGCAGGTGCCCAATTAGTGAGAGAGGAATTTTAAACGTGAGGTGAGGACCAACCTCACCTAAGTCCGTGACTTACTCGAGCTGACTCACACGGGTGCCCTCTTAGATCACGATAGAAAGCCCCCCAACTGCTTTAGCTGTTTCAGAATTGCTTCCCTTGATCTGCAATCTCCTTATTTTCTGTACAGCACTATCATGGTTAATTTGCAAGACAAATGGGCTGAGGGACCCACCTTTGTCTTAGGACAATGCACATTCATATGGTAGAGAAGATAAGAAGTTAGGGTGATGAAGAAGAGCATTTGAATAAAGAGAGAAAAGAGAAGAGAACTTGACAATGGGACGAGACTATCATGATAGCTAGACCAGTACAGTGACCGACTAGGAGTGGTAGCAAGACGAGCACGGTAACTCGAACCGGCACGACGGCAATACTACTCGAAACCAAGGCCGATATGACTGTCTTAATCTGGTGTGCCAAACCTCTATGACAGTGCTAGACTGAGTTTGTCCTTTAGTCAAGGGAGAAGAGAATAAAAGAGAAGAAAAGAGGAAGAAGAGAAGACGCAAGATGGCGAAGGAGGAAGGTCCCAACGGTGTTAGGCATCGCCTCCCACAGCCGTGGAGTAACAGTGTTGCAACCCCTGAAAGGCGCTGGACACTATTTCTCGTGACGAAAGGGCGAGCAGTGAACTGCAGACGGCATTAACCATCACCGTCAGCAACACGAGAAGGCAGCCTGACCCTTCGCGGGCGGCGAGAGGTATCACCATCTGTAATAAGCAAGGGCACACAAAAGAAGCTTACGGACGACGATAAGTATCGCTACGACCCTTCGCGGGCAGCGATAGGCAATGCCGTCTGCGATAGGCACAGGGCGCAAGAGAAGCCGTGGACGGCGATAGGTACAAAGTGCATGAAAGAAGCTTTTGTACGGCGATAGGTACAGAGCTCATGAAAGAAGCTTGCGGACAGAGATAGGTATAAAGCACATGAAAGAAGCTTGCGAATGGCGATAAGCATTATCGCAACCCTTCGCAGACAGCAATAAGCATCACCATCTGTGATAGGCACGCAACAGGGTGAGCCCTGCGAGTGATGATGGGCAGCGTTGTTTGCAACCCGTAAGAAGAGAGAAAGATGGTTCGCGGTCGGTGATACACATCGTTGTGTGCAAACCATGTTGAGGGAAAGAGAAGGAGACTGAGGCTCGCACAAGGCGCTATCATCGCCATGCACGAGTTGTGAAGTCACATGAAGGGGGAAGGAAGAAAGAGGCATGCCCCGCACTGCCACCACCATGCTTGGCCTCTAAGAAGGACTCTGACGAAGAGCAAGCAAAAAGAGAGCGAGAAGAAGAGAGAAAAGAAAACCAGAGAGAGAAGAAGGGAAGAGAGGGAAAATACCTTGAAGGTGGGAGGGGTACCTTCTAAAATTTCTCTCTCCTCTCTCTCTTCTAAGAAGAAACATGACCCAACTCGTGCTCTTGAAAGATAATTTTTATTAATCGAAAGAGTCTATGTCAGTCCAAAAGAGAGGAACCTTTTTACAATGAGAGGTAGCATCTATTTATAGACTAGGGTTGAAACGTGGGTGGATCACTCAAAACTAACCCTAATTGATGATAATTAGAATTTATCAAAATTAAAAAAAATAAAAAAATAGGCTGCAAAATGACTTATTTGACCCTGCCTAACAATTGGGAAAATTCCAAAACAATCTCTGCTGAGAACTAAGGACGTTCTTGATTCTTCTCGGACAATCCATTGACGATCCGGAATTCGAATGAACAAACGATGATTTCCATCGTGTAGGGCTTGATGCTACGATCATTTTGATATTAATTTTAAGCCATGAATCATATTTTAAAGGCATGATCAGATAACTTAAAATTTGAATAGATCTTGAAAACTTTTCATTGATAGTTTGTCTTCATCTTGATGTTTTTCTTGATGCGTTGCAACAAAAGAGATGCGATTTGTGCCCTAACAGAGTTTTGGGAAATCTTGGACTTTGGCCCAAATCTGAATTTCGGCGACTGAAAATTACACTCATTTCAACGCCTTCATGTGCGAAATCCAACAGTCCATCATGTACGAGGTTCGGACTAATGATAGCCTTAGACCTTATGCATGTGATGGAACTGGTCTCATGTCAATCCGATGTGCAAGCGCCGTGATTTAGCAGCTCGAGCGAGGCATGTCGCTACCGATTTTCTTGCAACTTTATTCACGGATCAGTAACTTCTCTCTAGCTTTTCTCGGCGCTCAGGTATCGTCGTGAGGCATACCACATATCAAAATGTTCGTTTCGACGAGACGAACATGCTCTAATAAGTTTGAGCACAATCCGATATCGGACAAGTGAGATACGAGCATCGCAAGTCACTGCTCGTGGCTGTCCCTTTAATGGAGATTACTTGCAGGGTAGCCGCACGGGAATAGTGTGCAGCCTTTCCTGTTTCGGTCTGCTGCCCATAACATTTTCCTAAAATATCCGTTTAAGTCAAAATTTGACCCTTGGGGGTTTTCAACCATGCCTGATCTAACGACGGTGGTCCCACATCTGTTTGACACACCATAAATATCGTTCTAGTTATAGGGGTCCGTTTCAAGGTGCTAGAGTTTGATTCTGCCGAAGTTGTTTCTCAATATACACTACCTTATGGATGTCGAAATGCGACAAAACTTAACAAGAGACTTTATGGAGTCCTTATGAAGATCTTAACCTGCTTTGGAGTCATTCTGAGACTGTCAAAATTTTCACTGTCTGTCAGGTTTTATTGACCGGCTTCTCTTTTTATTCCTCATCGGGGACCCATGGTGCTGAAAAATATCTTGAAACAAACAGTTTCATGCAAAGCAGTTAACAATTCTAGACCTATCTTTACAGCATGGAATTTCATCTCGATTTCAGAACCATTTTTAAAGTAGACTCATAAATCTTTCATTTAGAAGTGGTTTGAGCTCTATCTATTATGTTTTGATCGGCGAACAGTTTCGTACAAAAACATGTAAAGTTATTGGAAATTTATTTCATAGACCTGACATACTTTAAAAAATGGCTCATAACTTTCAAACCAAAAGAGATAGTAACAAGAGGTATTTTCCATATTAAAATAGATTCAAAGATGTGCTTCCCAATAAAATTTCATGTTCAACAGAAACATTTTCGATGCTCAAACAATTACAAAAATGGGAGTCACAGTTCTGAAAAATACAGAGCACATTCCAGCTAGATCTCAAGAACATATATTGACACCCATATTTATCATCACATCCATATTTATGCTTGGACTTCAAACTTTGATGAACTAAATAGCATGCCTCAAACAAAAGAAGGAAAACATGGAAGCTAGATCCTCTTACATACTGCAAATGAAACTCCAAAGTCTTCCTCCAACTTCACCTTGACTGCCCAGCTCCAATTGCTAAGGTCCAAGCTTAAGGAACAAGGCTTGGAGAGATCAAATGACCAAGGGAGGAGAGGTGAACGTGGGTAAGAGATAGAAACCCTCTGTTTCATGGATAGTGGGGTGTATAAAAAATCAAGTATAGTGGCAGCTTGCCAAAGACAGGCGGTGGTAATAAGTGACAAGTGGCATCACACAAATGACAAGTGCTACACAAGAGGAGAGAGGGAAGCAAGCATGAGGGACATCATTATTATAAGCTTAGCAAGCACGGGAGACAAGCATCATTGTGGGTACAGCAAGCCTTTGCCACTTGGCACACAAGCATGGAGATGGAGAGAGAGAGAGAGAGAGAGAGAGAGAGAAGCACTACCTAGACTACCATACACCACCTGCGCATAGCCACGCACTCATCAACACGCCCTCAACGTGCATCCAGCCACCCATGCCAATCTGCGCGTTCAACTACTCATGCTCACACGTGCTCAACATCGTATTTAACCATCCACACACTCATCGCGTGCACTCACCCATCTGTATACTCATCTCGCGCACTCGCCCATTTGCGCACTCATTCCTCACACTCGCCCATCCGTGCACTCATCTCTTGCAAACATCTACCCGTACTCAACTGCACGCTTATCCACACGTCACTACGCTAATGCCTACCCCCGTGCGCTCTTCACGACTCATCTACCCGCCCATGCATCCATCAGTGCGTAATCGCCTATCGACGCTTAACCTTGCACTGATCCACCATCACTCCCAAGGTGTCCACGCGTTGGCTCCCTTGTGTCGATGGCTCACTAACGAACTACAATATGCCGGAAAAGTCTGGGTCCTTACACTCTGCTGCCACCTGTAGTGGGTAAAAGGGATTCTTAACCAAGGGATTAACGGGCTCGCTTGCCTCGAGCATCTTAGGTTCTTCCCTTGGCATGATTCAAACACCTCAGTCATGCTTAGTTCTCAGGCTCTGGTATACTCCCTTCCAGAACTAAGAAGGAGTAGACTATCACCGACGGAGCAGACTCAAATCCCTGAAGCGAGAGGCAATTCATCAAGCTAGGGATGCTCACAAACTTAGCAAGACAGACCAGGCACCTCCAAAGGGAACCAGAAGGAGACGGGCACCAAGTGCTGCTCGGTGGAAGAATAGGATTCCACAACCATCAGTAGAGGAGAAGTTTCTCAAAACCCTTCTTCGATTTTCGACCTTACAGGACTTCATCGCCAGCATAATCATCCTTACTCCAAGAGAGGACATTGGTCAGGTGCCTCGATCTTGCCCTCCGGATCTGGATGATCAGGTGGCACATGTCTCAGGTTTTTAAGGGAGATTCAGAACGTTTGAGATCGCTCTCTCGAGAACCTCGTACGAGAATAAGGGCAGGTATTACCAACTAATGAGAGAGAAATTTTAAGGTACTTACTCGGGCTGGCTCGTGTGGGCGCCCTCTTAGATCACGAAGAAAGCCCCTCAGTAATAAAACTGGTTCGAAATCGCCTCCCTTGTCTTGTATTCTCCTATTTTTTGCAATCGCACATATATGGCAAAGGTTATAAGACAGGTGGGTCAGTGGACCTCACCTAGCCTTTTGAGTGAATGTACACAGGCATGCACATTCAAAAGAAGAATGAAAGAACGAAAGAATAAAGATGGGGGAAGAATAATTTGACTAGGCAGGAAGATCAACATAGTGACTAAGCTGGTGGGTAATTGGCCAGACGTGGTGGTAAAACAGGCTCGGTAACTCAGACAGGCTTAATGGGATTACTTCTAGATGTCAATATCGATACTGACTAGCTAGACGTGATGGTTAGTCTGTCGTGGCGATAAAGTAGGAGCAATAATTCTAGCACAACAACATTACGGTTAGACAATAGGACTACCATAAGAGGCTAATCTCAACCCTTCTTAATCAAATGAAAGGATAACAGAAAGAATGAAAATCATAAAGAGAGAGTAAGAAGTAAAATAATAATAAAGAGAAGAGAAAGAGATGAAAAGAAAGAAGAATGAGAAGAGTGTGAGAGAAGAGAGAAGGAAGGAAAAAGAGGGTGAAAGACACAATCGACGCAAGGCATCGTTAGCTGTGTTGGAAGGGGAAGAGAAGGAAAGACACAGTTGGTGCTAGGCATCATCCGCTGGGTTGGAAAGAGAAGAGAGAGATAGGAACATTCGACGTTAGGCTTCGTTACCTATGTTTAAGAAGTGAGGAGAGAGAAGACACAGCCGATGTTGGGCGTCGTCGGCTGGTTTGGAAGGAGAAGAGAGAAAAATGACACAGTCGGTGTTAGGCTTCATCGATTGTGTTCAAGAAAACAGGAGAGATAAGACACAGTCGGCACAGAGCATCGCCAGCTGTGCTAATTAGAGAAGAGAGAGAAGATGCAGTCGACGTTAAGCTTCACCAACTGTATTAGACAGAGAAGAGAGAGAAGATGTAGTCGGTGTTAGGCTTCGCCGATTGTACTAGACAGAGCGGAGAGAGAAGATGTAATCAATGCTAGGCTTCACCGACTGTTTTAAATAGAGAAGAGAGAGAAGATTAGCCGGCACTAGGCTTCATTGATTGTGTTTAGATAGAGAAGAGGGAAAAGATGCAGTCGACACTAGGCTTCACCGACTGTATTAGACAGAGAAGAGAGAGTAGATGCAGCCAGTGCTAAGCTTTGCCAACTATTTTAGGTAGAGAAGAGAGAGAAGTTGCAATCGATGCTAAGCTTCACCGATCGTTCAAGACCTTCATAAGCACTCCAAAAAGCCACCTGCCAAGTTTCATTCCGATCAGACATATTTAAAGTAGTAAACACAAAGAAATAATTTCAGAAAAATCGACCTCTAGCACCTTGAAATGGACCTTATAACTATAACTATATTTTTGGTGCATCAAACAGCTGTGGGACCACCACCATTGGATTCGACATGGTCGAGAACCCCTATGGGTCAAGTTTCGGCTTAATCGGGCACTTCAGGAAAAAGTTATGAGTAAAATACCGAAAAGGGGTGGGCGGCACACTATTCCTGTGTGGCCTTCTTACACAAAAACACCATTAAAGGTGGCTGTTTTACAGTCTAGGGTAGTGACTTCTCTCACTCGTTAAGAGTCGGATCGCGCTCAAATTTTGTGAGTGTGTTTGTCTCTTCAAGACGAGCGATTTGATATGTGGTACGCTTCATGATGATGCCCGAGTAGGGAGAAAAATACTAGAAAGAAGTTGATGATCCATGAAGAAAGTTACAAAAAATTCAGCAGCAGCACACCTCACTCCAGCAGCTAAATCACGACCTTCGCATACCCGATCGGCACGAAACCTATTGCATTATGTTCGTGAGGTCCAAGGCTATCTCTGATTGGAACACCGCGTACGCTGAATCTTTGGATTCACACAAGGAGGTGTCAAAGTTGCTATAAATTCCGACCACCGGACTTCAAGATTTCGGCAAAAAGCTCAAGACAACAAAATCTTCATCCGGACACAAACTCGAGCTGCATGTGTTGCAACGTGATCAAGACGACATGTTCAGTGTGATTCAGTGAAGAAATAAAAGAAAAACATCAAGGAACGAGCACACAATCGATCCAAAGTTTTCAAGATTCATCCAAAATTCAAGTCTCATGGTCGTGCCTTAAAAACATGATCCATAGCTCAAAGCTGGTATCAAATCGATCGCCATTTCGAGCCCCACAAGAAAACAATCATCTTTCAATCAAACGAGCATTAGAACAACCCCGAATCAGTCATGAAAGATCATGTAAGTTCTCAAGCAGCTGCAGGAAGTGCTTCGGAATTCCACATATTGTTTGACAAAATAATCCTTTTGCAGCCATTTTTATAATTTCTTTAAATTCAATTAAATTGTAATTATCGTCAATCCAATTCTAGGGAAATTTTGAGACTGTCTAAATTTCCACTTATTTTGTAGGCTTTATTGACATGCTTCCTCTTTATTTCGCATCAGAGACCAAGGTGCTGAAAAATGCATTCAAATAGCTTGCCCCGCCGAATGTTGGGATTTGAGAGAAGCGAGAAGGACAACATTCAAAAAATTTCCTTCGGCGTTTACTTTTTTTCTTCCTAGTCACAAGACCACGTGAACGCCAAGGAGACTCACGCAATGGTGCAACTAGGATGCTCAGAAGTAGGGATGCATTGTTTGTGGGTCTATCCGTGGAGACTTAAGGGGGAGAAGAGACCTTTTTTGAGGTATCTTGTCGAAGTCCTCACCCTCATGTGGACTATTTGTGATTATGAAGCTGAGGTTTTTGTACAGAGCTCGTTAGTCAGAATCAGGTCCGTCTGGTAATTGAGTGTCATGTCGAATGGTATTGTTCCCATTTGGTCTGGGTTTGTGTTTATCCTCTAGTGTTGAGCCACGTTTTGAGGATTACGTGAATGGTATGCTGAAAGGCCTTGCATCGACGTCATCTGCTTCGTACATCAGTCATTCCTTGGCGAGTAGCGTACCTCAGTTTATCAAGATGACCAGCTTTGGGTACAACCACCCCTACCCACTGCTTTGCATCTACGATAATCATCTGATTTCCGGTCCAAAGTCATGACTGACCAGTTATTCCTTGGGGAATAGGGTACCTCAGTTTATCGACGTGAGCAACTCTGGGTACAACCACCCCTACCCACTGCTTTGCAGCTACGACAATCATCTGATTGCCGCTCCAAAGTCATGGTTGACTTAGCTTCCTTGGGGCATCTTCAACATCTTGGAAGTATGTTGGTGACCTTGTGAGAATGATGCTCTTTGTCATGAGACTTGTATTCCCTTCTTGGAAAATCTTTTGTCCTTCGAGTCCTTTCTGGCGAATGGACTCAGGCTGTCGAAATATTTTCCTTGATGCTCGTACTTTTGGGTCCTAGTATTTGTCACCAGGGATTTTTTTTCTTTTTGAGTGAGGGCTGAAGCCGCCTGTTGAGGCGAGTGCTGCATCAACCTGTTTATTGGTCCAAACGTCCTTTGTGGATTTTTGCGTGAACTTGGGAAGCAATGTCATAGAGGTAGTTTTCACCAACTTCCTTTATTTGGGGCTCTTTTGCGGATGACCTTTCGGCCATGTCCACCCTTTTCATCCATTTTTATTCACAATACCCTTTCGGGTTTTCATCGTGCCTGGTTTTTATTCACGAAACTCTTTTACTCATGGTTTTGTGACCATGCCCGTCCGTCATTTTTACTCATAGCATTCCCTTATAAGGTATACACCATGCCTGTTATTTCATCATTTTTTTTGTGAAGGCATGTTTAAGGTCATGCCCTCAAGACCTGTGCAAAGCCTTTTAAAGTCATGTGGCCAGGACGTGCACTACAGTTTAAGGTCATATAACTCGACCATAATGGGGATGGATAGTAGTATGTAGGAGCTATGAAGTGAGTATGGAAGTAGTTTAGCTCACTGTTGGGGAGTTGGCACGCTGCAACTTATGAAAGATGGATGATGTACGAAAGGAAGGTGGAAAGTGGTTACCCACTAGCTTATGATGAGTATAGGTGGCGGGATGGTTTGCCATTTTGGGAGCGCGGGTGAGGCTCACTCGGGAATTATGTAAGATGATGAAATGAATGGACTCACTGAGGAGATAGTAATAGTGGTGCGCTTATGTGAGGGCGATTTTATGGTCATGCCTCTTGGACCTGTGCAAAGCAGTTTATCGTCATGTGGTCAAGACGTGTACTATGGTTTTAGGGTCATATAGGTTGGACCGTGGTTATGCAATTTAGAGTCATACAACTAGGACCGTGCAGTTTAAGGTTGTACAGCTAGGCCTCTGCTACAATTTAAGGTCATATAGTATGGATGATGGTTATGTAGTTTAGAGTCATGCAACTAGGAGCGTGCAGTTTAAAGTCATGCAACTAGACCTCCGCTACAATTTAAGGTCATATAGTTTGGACCATGGTTATATAGTTTAGAGTTATGTAACTGGGATCGTGTAGTTTAAGGTCGTGCAGCTAGACCTCCTCTACAGTTTAAAGTCATATTGTTTGGACCATGGTAATGTAGTTTAGTGTCATGCAACTAGGACCGTGCAGTTTAAGGTCGTGCAACTAGACCTCCGCTACAATTTAAGGTCATATAGTTTGGACCATGCAGTTTAGGGTCGTGCATCTAGACCAAGGTTGTGCAGTTTAAGGTCATGCAGCAGGGACCATGGTTATGCAGTTTAGAGTCATGCAACTAGGACCGTGCAGTTTAAGGTCGTGCAACTAGACCTCCGCTACAGTTTATGGTCATATAGTTTGGACCATGTAGTTTAGGGTCGTGCATCTAGACCAAGGTTGTGCAATTTAAGGTCATGCATCACGGACCATTGTTATGCAGTTTAGAGTCATGCAACTAGGACCATGCAATTTAAGGTCGTACAACTAAACCTCCGCTACATTTTAAGGTCATATAGTTTGGGCCATGGTTATGCTGTTTAGAGTCATTCAACTAGGACCGTGCAGTTTAAGGTCATGCAACTAGACCTCCACTATAGTTTAAGATCATATAGTTTGGACCATGCAGTTTAAGGTCGTGCATCTGGACTGTGACTATGCACTTTAAGGCCTTGCAATACGGACCATGGTTTGGGTCACGATGTATGTGAGACTCCATAGGGAATAAGTCTGTGGAAGACAATCTAACTCCCTGGGGATAAAGTGGTTAATGTCATACACAAGCAGAGGGTTCAGATGGAGATAGTGGCCCAACGAAGGATGGAAAACGGAAGCAGACTTTACTGAGGATTAGGGTGTGAGTATGACTCCCGAGGGGTGAAGGGCAAGACTCCATGAAGAATAGGTAAGTTGACTCCCTGAGGATAAGATAGCAAAGGGGTAGTGACTTGGTGTGAAACAGACCCACTAGGGATTTGAAGAGATAAGAATGACCCTAACTCCACTGGGATAATGGACTGTAGTACGGGTGTGACTTGCACTGGGGATGAGCGACAGTGGCCTGCTCCTTACTCCGTTGAGGATGATAGGTAAGACACAGCTTTGTCCTAGGTTGCTTAAAATACAACCAGCGCCAGGTGCAACAATCATTATTTGTTGAGCACTCAGCCGGTACTAAGTCTTTGAAAACACATCCAACACTGAAGTCGGCCAACACTGCCTCTTAACCACTCAGCCGGTGTTAGGTTGTTAAAAATACAGTGGGTGCTAAGGATGACATTTGCCACCACTGGCGCTGAGTTACCGAGCACACAACCGGTGCTAAGTGTTGAAACACAGTCGACATTAGGTCACTTCGACTGCATAGCTGAGGTTGGGTTATTAAAACACAGTCGGCACTGAGAGCGGCCCATGCTATCATTTGAACACAGCCGGTGCTGAGTTTTGAGCACTCGACCAGCGTTAGGGCTATTGAGCACACGACCGACACTAGGGCTGTTGAAACACAGCTGGCGCTAGATCACTTTGACAGCATAGCCGGCGCTGGGTTATTAAAAACAAAGCCAGCGTTGGGGGCGGCCTGTGCTATCGTTTGAACACTGTCGGTGCTGGGTTATCGAACACTCGACTGGTGCTAGGGCTATCGAGCACACGATCGGTGCTAGGTTATTGAAACTCAGCTGGCGTTTGGTCACTCCGACCTCATAGCCGCCACTGGGTATGGATTGGTACTTAGGCCGTAGCCCCGAGCCTAACCCGGCCTTGATGAGGTGGTAAATGAAACTTTTCCAAGCTTCAGGTCAAAATCCGACCAGGTCCAGCCCGTTTATTGGGATTTTACAGGCGGCTATGAGAATTGCCTCAGGCCTCGGGTCAAAGCTCGACTCGGCTCATTGTCGTTTGGCTTTTCTTATACGCGACTGGGATTCCCAGTTTGTGAGAGGAGTTTGAGGGTAGTGTTGGCTATCTAAGGGGGTAAAACCCCATTTCCTTTACTTTCCTTTCCTTTACTTTTCATTGAGCAGAGAATTTCCTGGTGAAAGCTCCGGCAAGCAGAGGGATTTCGACAAGAGATCAAGTGTTCCAATAAGCCTTTCAGGGAAGTTTTCGCTAGATTGTCAAGGGAATGTATAAAAAGGAAGAGTTGCAGCAGTTTCTCGGTTTAGCATAGGAAGTTTTTCGAGAAGCAGGAGAACTTCGGTTGTGATCTTCGAGGGTAGAAGAGGCGGGAAGTGCAATAGTTGGCATTTTTGCAAGTTTTGGGAATTTTTTCCGAGCTTAGGGGTTTCTCGATGACTTTGGGAAAGTTGCAGTGGGTTTTTGGCGGGGTTTTGGTGACTTCTCAACCAAGACGCAGGCAGGGAAAAGTAGGTCAGTGAGTTTCTGACCGTGTAGGATAATTCTCTGTGAGACACGAATGGTCATAAGAGGTGAACTATCGCAGGAGGTGGACGGTTTGTACTTGAAAATTGTGCAACCATTTTGAGGAAGCGAAGGGATTTCAGCCTTGAAAATGAGGAGTTTTGGGAGGTGAACAGTCATGACAGAGCCGGCGCTGGCCGAAGCACAGCTGGCACTAACACAGCCTGCGCAGACACAGCTGATGCTGACATAGCCGGCGCTGACACAACTAGCGCTGGTGGTTAGAAGCATAACCGGCACTGATACGGTCGGAGCCGATCCTCAAGAAAGGCAACCGACACTAGGAGTTGGGAGCACAGCCAGTGCTGGCCTATGGGAGACACAGCCGGTGTTGACTTCAAACAGTGCTCCTCAATACATGTGGCACATTGTGTTGCGCGCTCGCATGTGGCAGTAAGTTACATGCGAGAATTGTAGTGCTCAGCAATGAGCTACGTGTAGCGATATTCATGCATGGCGTTGTCATGGGTCGACAAAGGGTGGTGAATGATGGTAAGGCATGGCTCGTAATACCTGTTGGAAGCCAAGTCCTCCAGCACGACAGTGAAGTCCATGTTGTTTTGTGGTAGGGCATCCACTGTGAACAGGGTATGCTCTCCATCATAGGCCAGTTCCTTGCCAGAGCAGCCTACTTTGTATGTTTGATACACACATCGAATGAATTCTATCTTGTATGTTTGATATACACGTCAGATGAGATCTCTGACTTGTATGTTTGATATACACGTCGAATGAACTGAAGCTAACTTCTCTGAGTGGTTTCACTTCGTCTTTTGGCCTGTAACCGTCCTCTTATGGCGGCACTCGTCAGATGAATTGAAGATGACTCTCCAAGTGGTTTTGCTTCTTCTTTATGATGAGGGTGCTTCTTTGGTAGGTTCGCTTCTTCTAAGAGAGAAATTCTTTTGTGGGTTTGCTTCTTCTAGGAAAGCAATTCTTTTGGGCTTGTAACTGTTCTCTTATCCTCAAATGCAAGAGACATAGTGCAGGGTTTTGGTTTGTAAACGTCCTCTTATCCAAAGATGCAAGAGACTTGTAACCTCCCTAATAATGGGCTTCTTAGCTTAACTCATTTTTACTGCAATAAGAGAGTTAGAATTTGTTTGGACTATCTTGCGTACTTTTTCGTTGAGTCTCTTTCCTTTGAATCTCTATCACGGATAGTATTTCTGTAGGTATCGCCTTTTGGTAGGGGGCATTGCCTCCTCTCATCAGGATGTGCCAATATGTAGGCTCCATTTGGTGAGACTTTTTTTACTATAAAAGGACTTTCCACTTGGGTTCAAACTTTCCTTTACGCCGTCCATGCATAACAATTGGCCTCTTAGCGATTAGAACTAGATTTCCACTGGCTAATGAGTGGACCTTGACTGACTTGTTGAGGGCCCTCTTCATTCTCCCTTGGTTGAGTTGAGTTCAAGGTTCTACTGAGCCTCTAGCCTCTTTTCATCGAGTGCATCCAATTCTTGATACCAGAGCTTGACTCTCTCATCTTCGGTTATTCCTTGGTGAATAGCAACTCGCGGTGAAGGGATTTGATTTTCGAGAGGTAAAGCTGCTTCACCCCCATAAACCAAAGAATAAGGAGTATAATTAGTAGCATTTCATATAGTAGTGTGATAGGCCCATAATGCTTCGGGAAGCCTCTCGTCCCAGTTCGTTTTTGTCTTTGATACCAATTTTCGTAAAACGATGCACAAATTCTTATTGAAAGCCTCGGCTAATCCATTCGTCCGAGAATGGTACATAATTGAATACTTCCAATCGAAACCAAATTGGTTGACCAAACAAGCAATATGGTGGCTTTGAAATTAGGGACCATTGTCAGATATAATGCAGTCAGGGACCCCAAACTGATATATAATGTGATGTCGAACAAAGTTAGCCACTGTTGTCCCAGGAACTTGCTTAAGGGGGACCGCTTCAGCCCACTTAGAAAAGTAATTTGTTGCAGATAGAATGAAAACATGACCCATTGTTGAGGGAGGGTCAATAGGCCCTACAATGTCATACCCCATTATGAGCAAGGCCATGCTGCCACTGTAGGGTGTAAGGGCTCTGGAGGTTGGTGAACAAGGCTTGAGTGTATTTGGCACACTTGGCACTTTTTAGGAAAGTTTAAGGAATCGGCACTCATGAAAGGCCAATAGTATCCTAACCTGCGTATTCCTTCATAGCGCTTAGAACAAGACTGTTGTAGTCCACAAATGCCTGAGTGGACTTATTTACTTCTTGGACGTCCACACATCTAAGAAGGATACCGTCAAACGACCATCTAAAGAGAGCATCTCCTTCAAGGAGGGTATACTTGGTAGACATTCGACGAATGCTATTGCGTTTGGCATGATCTTTCGAGAGCCAGCCATCTTTTAGGAAACTAGTGATGGGCTCTCCAATCTTCTACCTGTTTAATTCCATAGCGTATTAGGTCAAAGAATTATGGTTCTTGGTTTTGACCCTTGGCTCCTTAACTCCATACCATTTCTTGTTCAGTCCTAAACACTTCCTTAGCTAATAGACGCACTCCAAATGGATAAGGAGGACACTCCGAGAAGATATTTCTCTCGTCATCTGTGTCGACCTCAGTTCTTAGTTTAATGTGTCTCCATTCTGCCACCCAAACAAGAGTGGGTCCTAATGAGGACAATTGAATTGTAGCGTTAAGTTTCGCAAGTGCTTCAGCCTGCGAGTTTAGTCCCCTGGGGATGTGACTCAGGGTTACGTCCTCAAGCTGGGCCATTTACGATTTTACAGTATCGTGTTAAGGCTTGAGAGGGTCTTTTCTCACGTCATAGATCCCTTTGAGCTGTCAAATAACCAACTCAGAGTTTCCATAGATCTTGAGCTGCTCCAAGTCGAGGTCGAAGGCTTTCTCCAACCTGATTATAAGGGCCTAATATTCTACCTCATTATGAGAACTGGCCTGAGCAAGAGAGAAAGAAAGTGGCAATACTCCTCCTCTCGGCGTCAAGAATACTCCAGCACCTCCTCCATCTGATTGGAAGGCTTCGTCGAAGTACAATTCCCACGCATGAGTAAGGTCAACACAGAATACTTCTTCATCAGGGAGGTCACTTGATACAGGAGATTATGCTGGTACGAGGTGAGCTGCCAGAAAATCAGCTAAAGTTTGGCCCTTGATGGCCTTTTGTGGGACATATGTGATGTCGACTTCCATCAGCAATAATGCCCACTTAGCAAGGCGTTCTGATAGGCACGGGCGCATCATGAGAAATTTTACAGGATCTGCTTTTGATATAAGTTTCACTTCATGACCAAGTAAGTAGTGGCAGAGTTTTTGCACTATGAAGATCAGGGCCAAGCACATATTCTCTATAGGAAGATAATTCCTCTCGGCCCCTTTCATCCTACGGCTGAGATAATATAGTGTCGTTTCTTTTCCCTCATCATTGTTTTGTGCTAACAATGCCCCAAGTGACTCATCCAAAAGCAGTCATGTATAAGAAATTGGGGTTTTCCCAACACAAGTGTAGAGAGCACTAAAGGGTTGAGTAAATATTGCTTGATGTCATCAAGAGCTGCCTAACATGCTTCATCCCAAATGAATGGAGTATCAGGTGTGTGAAGGGTTTAAAGCGACCTGAAAGATTTGAAATGAACCGGCGAATGTACGCCAACTGCCCTTGAAAGGAGCGCAGTTCTCAAAGAGTAGTCGGTGACGACAGTTCTTGGATTGCCCTGATCTTGACTGGCTCAACCTCAAGCCCTCGATGTCTGACAATGAATCCCAAGAACATTCCCGAACGCACACTAAAAGCGCATTTCAGAGGGTTCACTTTAAGTTGATGAAGATATAGTCGTTCAAACACCTTTTTAAGGTCTCTCATGTGAGCATTCTTTTCCTCGAATTTCACTACCAAGTCATCCACATAATACTCTACCTCTTTATGCGTCATGTCTTTGTAGATGGTAGTCACTGCTCTTTGGTATGTGGCACCAGCGTTCTTTAATCCAAAAGGCATCATCGTATAACAGAAGACTCCTTTTGGAGTTAAGAATGTAGTGGCTTCTTCATCTTCAGGCGCCATCCATATCTGGTTATACCCGGAGTATCCATCCATGAAGGAAAAGATTTGATATTGAGCTATAGAGTCGATGAGCATCTCGGTAAATGGCAATGGGAAGTCGTCCTTAGGACAGGCGGTATTGAAGTCACAGAAGTCAATGCGAACCCTGATTTGGCCATCTTTCTTCTTGACTGGTACGACATTTGCTAGCCTGAACCTTCTCGATTTCTGTTTAATGATCTTTACAGTTGGATCAATGCCAAGATGCTGAACCGTGACTTGAGGGTCTAGACCAGGCATCTCATGGTGATGCCAAGCAAAGTAATCTAGGTTTGCTCACAAGAAAAGTAGTGAAATTTTATTTTTCTTCTGGAGACATATTTACCGAGATGAAAGTAGGCCTAAGGTCAGCTTCATTTCCTAGATTTATTTCTTTGAGTTCATTAGCAGTAGCCTGACCGCCTTCTTCCCATTCTTCTAGGGCTTCTTGCAACTCTTCCTCGTTGTTTTTAGAGATCTTTTCATCAACTTCAAGTGCAGAGACCCATGATCTTGACATCTCTGCCTTCAATAGGGCTCCAAGGTAGGTCATGCTTTCTACACCTTTCTCAAACTGAGGGACAGAAAGGTCAACCTCAAACGTGGAAAACACATCAGGTTGTAAGAGCTTGTCTTGAAAATTACGAGAAATTTGAGGTTCAGCGACGATGGGGCAGGAAGCGTCTTCGTATGAATCACACGGTATTTGTATGGGTGCCTGCAGTGTTTGCCCCGTGCCAGCTGATGCTTCATAGACTTGTACCATGTGGCAAGCTTCCTGCGACTAGAAACTTTACCCCCTTGTCTCTCTCAGTCTCTGCTCAAATTCGGGCTCAGGGGGCCACTAGGGTTTCTTCGGCTTCGACTTTTTGTGCTCCTTTGAAGAAGGTGGCTCTACCTTGGCTTTAGCTGCCAGGGCATCAACAACTGTTAGGAATCCTGCTGCTTGAGCCAGCGTCTTTTTTAACCACCTCCTTTGCGTTTTAGTTATGTAAGATCCTCGAAGTCTAAACATATCAAGGTTGTACCTGCAAGAGACATAGAAGAGGAAGAATGAGAAACAGAAGAAGGAGGAGGAGGTTCATAAAGTGGGGGACTTTTAAGGTCATTCCCCTCATTAGACCGTTCAAGGCAGCTTTTTATGTCATCCTCAAGGTTGGATGAGTGCAAGGGGTCTTTTAGATCTTTCCCTTGCCTAGACCGTTGAGGAGTGCTTTTAACGTCGTCACCCTCATTGGACGTATTATGAGGTCCTCTCGATGAGAAGGAAGAAGAAGCGTGTCAAGGAGAAATCTAGTAAAGTTGGCAGTGGGGGAAGGGGGTTGAGAAATTTTTGTATGTCTAGCGGTTGAGCCATCTTGTTTCTCTGGCTAGCAGCCCTCGGTGCCTATCTCCTTTTGGTTTCTGAGGTGGTACTTGATTCGCGTCGCTAGGCTTGTGAACAGGCCTAGCTTGGCGAACTGCTTCTCGCCTTAAAGACTTGAGTCTGCTTCGCCCGTGGTGAACTATTCATGAACTATCCATGGATGGAAAGTCGAGGGTTCAGTAGCGTCTGAATGATTATTGAGAAGGTCTTGTGTTGGGAGGTCCTCTTGCATTAGCGGAACAGTGGCTTGGGGGTCACTTACTGGGATGTATTAAAACTCCTGACATTCCAGCATTTTCTTTGCAAATATATCATGGAAACTGGTGCATTCCCACAGGTAGTGACCCCATATCTAGTGATACGGGCCCCAACATTCCTCGATCCCCCGTAGCAAGGCGTTGAGGTTGCCTTCTCTGCTTCAGTGTGATTATTCCTTCATGAAGCATTATAACAAAGAAGGCATGAAGGATGCCAGGGGCTTCATCTTCTTCTTGGACGGTTATTGCATGAGAGGCTTCAGCTGTCCCGAAGGCCTTCTTTAAGTCTTCAAGCTTTATCTGACCCTTCTGAATCAGAGCCTTGATAATATCTTTCAGTGTGTAGCAGTCATCTGTGGGCTGATCGATCCTTCGATGGTAAGCACAATAATTCGCCTGAGTGTCAAGGCCAGCTTCCTCAGGAAACTTGGCTTCTAGAAGCTGACTCATATTTTGTTCCAATAATAATCAGAACAGCGCAAGCACCCATTCCTTCTCAAAGGGGTAGACCTTGTTCCTATGCCTGGTGAAATAATCACCCTGATAAAGGGTGGCCAGCAGGGGTACTCGGTTGTACGACTGTTGTTGCTTGCCTTTGGAGAGATTCAATGTTTGGGAGGGAGCCTTCTTGGGATCAGTGATCGTGAAGGCTGCATTGATTATTCCCTTTTGTTGGTTGCCCCGGTGTTAGTCTGAGGATTACCATTGCTCCAATTATTCGCAGAGCTAGCAGACGGTTGTCGTGACCAGCCATGGTGGCGTGATAGAATTTCTATGCAGACCGATTTAGAGATCAATTCTGACATGGAGGTCGGATTAGAGGCCTCGACATGTAGAGCGATCTCAGGTCGCATGTTCTACACACAAGTTTGGACTGCTTCCTTCTTGGATCGTGGCTGCTAAGTGGCTGGGTCATCTTCTACGACATTAACCATAGTGCAGGGCTCATGGCCTTCTTCTTCAAGCTTCGTCATCTGAAGAGGGTAGAAGGGATTTAGGAGAAGAGTGTCGTCGGAACTGATTGTTTTGATTGCCTTGGTCACTTCCTTAGTCAAAATTTGCATAAATCTATCATGTTTAGTTTTGAGGCTTTGATGGACCTCGCGTCAAAACTGTGATTGGGACTCCGGCTGATCAGCTCTTCTTACACAAGAGAGAGCCCTCTCCATCAAGTGTGGCAAGGGATGAGGGTCAGGGACTAAGGTCATCTTGGGTCGGGGAGGATAAAGGACTCGAGCTTGCATCAGGTCTTTGCCCTGAGCTCTCTTGTGGGCTCCAGAGACGTGACTGAAGTGACTGGGCTGGTTTAGAATGGTGCTCATGGGGAAGATCTTCGAGTACCATGGCTAAAAGTGCTTGCCCGAAGAAGGAGGAGCCAGCACAAGCAGGGTTGACTCATGAGAACGCTTAAGTCGAGGGCAAGGGGCTGTCTGAAATGGCGACACGTGTGCACCCCTTGAAGAAGGATCACAGATGACCTGGGGGCCAGCCCGGGCTCCAGCAAGTGGTCTGGCCTTAGGAGGCCGACCATCGTGAGCAAGTGTTTGTAAGAGAGCAGGTGGAGGCTTGCCCCTCACAGGGTGCGCTTGTGTGTGCAGAGTAGGAGGATGAGGAGGTCATCTCTTGTTACTCGAGTTGGCGTAGTAATGGTGTGGTCCCGAGCGGTGGGATGCATATGATTAGCGTGCGTAGGACCTGGACTTAGAAGGTTCGATCCTAGACACGGACTTGAGGTAACAAAAGGGTTTCCCCAAGGTGTGACTCGAGTGGGTAACCCACGAACCATGTGGTGTGTGTAAGAGGTGGAGACCACAGGACCTCCATCTCTATGTGTCGAGCCCCTAGGGATAGAGACTCGTGGTGGTGCAGGAATGCGAGGGATAGCCTTGCGGCAACCCATAGTAGAAATGACAACTTGCTTGCCTTTTGCAGAAAGGGACTGGGCAGCCTTCTGGCGTACCTTGGGAATATTACCAGCAAGTGACTTGCCGGTGGCTAGGTGCATGCTCTCTGTGTCAACAGAAATGTTGTCGATGCAAGGTGCCTTGGTGGAGTTTCCACCAGAGCGAGGACATGGGGAGTGAGGGACTTTTAAGTCCCACCTCACACCAGTCCAGGTTAAGACCTGGGAGCTAGACAAGGGGTCTTTGCTCAAAAAGATGGTCGAAAACGAAGTTGGAGGAACTTATTCCCTAGGGACACTAGCGAATGCAGAACCCGCTAGCCATAAGTGATGTGTTAATAGATAAAAGCAGATAATAAAAGATTAAACTAGCCAAACAAGAACGATCCGACTAAGGGGTAGAAAGTCCCTAGTAGATTCACCAAGCTGGTCAGGTGCCTCGATCTCGCCCTCCTAATCTTGATGATTAGGCAGCATGCATCTGGGGTTTTCAAGGGAGACCCGGGACGTTTGGGATCGCTCTGGGAACCTTGTTCGAGATCAAGGCTAGGTATTACCATCCGATGAGAGCGGAATTTTAAGGTGGGTTCGTGACTTACTCGGGCTGGCTCTCATGAGCTCCCTCTTAGATCACGAAGAAACCCCCCAGTAATAAAACTTGATCGGAATCGCCTCCCTTGCCTTGTGTTCTATGGCTTTCTGCAATCACACTTATATGGCAAAGGTTATAAGACAAATGGGACCTCACTTGGCCTTTTAGGTGAACGTACACAGGCATGCACATTCAAAACAAGAAGGAAAGAATGAGAGAAGAAAGATTGGGGGAAGAAGAATTTGACCAAGCGGGGAGATGAACACAGTGACTAAGCTAGTGGGTAATTGGCCTTACGTGGTAGTAAAACGGGGTCGGTAACTCAGACCGGCTCGACAGAATTCTTACTAGACGTCAATACCGATACTGATTAGCTAGACACGATGCTTAATCTATTGTGGTGAAAAAGCGGACGCAGTAATTTTGGCACAACAACATTACGACTAGACGACAGGACTATCATAAGAGGCTAATCTCAACCCTTCTTAATCAAATGAAAGGATAACAGAAAGAATGAAAATCATAAAGAAAGAGTAAGAAGTAAAAGAATAAGAAAGAGAAAAGAAAAAGAGAAAAAGAAAGAAAGAAGAAGAAGAGTGTGAGAGAAGAGAGAATGAAGGAGAAAAGAGGGTGAAAGACACAGTCGGCGCTAGGCATTGCCGGCTGGGTGGGAAAGAGAAGAGAGAGTCGGACACAATCCGTGCTACGATTCATCAGCTATGCTTAAGAAGTGAGGAGAGAGAAGACAGTCGACCCTGGGCACCGTCAACTGGGTTGGAAGGAGAAGAGAGAAAAAGGACACAGTCGGTGCTAGGCTTCATTGGCTGTGTTTAAGAAAAGAGGGGAGAGAAGACACAGTTGGCATTGGGCATCACCGGCTATGCTGTCAAAGAAGAGAGAGAAGATGCAGTCGGCACTAAGCTTCACCAACTGTATTAGATAGAGAAGAGAGAGAAGATGCAGTCAGTGCTCAGCTTCGCCGAGTGTATTAAATAGAGAAGAGAGGGAAGATGCAGTCGACGCTAGGCTTCGCTGACTATTTTAGATAGAGAAGAGAGAAGATGTAGTCGGAGCTAGGCTTTGCCGACTATATTAGATAGAGAAGAGAGAGAAGATGCATTCGGTGCTAAGTTTCACTACCTGTATTAAATAGAGAAGAGAAAGAAAATGCAGTCCATGCTAGGCTTCGCCGACTGTTTTCGATAGAGAAGAGAGAGAAGATATAGTCGATGCTAAGCTTCATCGACTGTGTCAGAAGAAGAGAGAGAGAAAGAGGAGAGAGAAAGGGAGATAGAGATGAGAGAGGAGAGAGGAGAGAGAGATAAAGATGAGAAGAAGAGAGAGATAGAGATGAGAAAGAGGAGAAAGAAAGGGAGATATAGATATGAGAAGAAGAGAACGAAAGTGAGATAGAGATGAGCAAGGGGAGAGAAAAGGAGAGATACAGATGAGAAGAAGAGAGAAACGAGAAAAGAGGGGAGAAGAGAAAGAGGGGCGAAGAGAGAAATAAGGGAGGAGAAAGAAAGAAGGGAGGAGAGAGAAAGAGGGGCAGAGAGAGAAAATTACCTTATCAAAGGGTATCAACCTTTTGTTCTCTCTCCTCTCTCTCTCTCTCTCTCTAAGACACACCCACGAGCTTAAGCAAAAATGAAATCTTTATCCAATCTTTGAGAATGAACCCAAGGGTGTTTCACAATTTAGCTTTGCCTGCATATATAGAATTGGGCCCAAACATGAGTGTATGCCTAAAAACTACCCAAAATTGAAGATAATTACAATTTAATTGAATTAAAAGAAATTCTAAAAAAAAGTGCAAAATGACTATTTTGCCCCTGCCTAACAATGTGTGAAATTCCAGAACAGTCCCTACTGCTGCATGAGAACTTGTGTGATCTTCCATGATGGATCCAAGGTTATTCTGATGCTTGTTTGATCAAAAGATTATTGTTTTCTTGTGGAACTCGACATGGCGATCGATTTGACACCAGCTTCGACCCATGGATCGTGTTTTTAAGCCACGACCATGAGACTTGAATTTTGGATGAATCTTGAAAACTTTGGATCGATTGTGTGCTCGTTCCTTGATGTTTTTCTTCCGTTTCTTCGCTGAATCACATTGAGCATGTTGTCTTGATCACGTTGCAACAAACACAGCTCGATTTCGTGTCCAGATGAAGATTTCGTCATCTTGAGTTTTTGGCCGGAATCTTGAACTTCAATGGCCGAAATTTACAGCAGCTTTGATGCCCCCGTGTATGAAATCCAGCCATTCATCATACGCGGGGGTCAGACTAGAGATAGCCTCGGACCTCACACACATAGTTTCGTGTGATCGAGTATGCGAGCGTCATGATTTGACAGCCAGAGTGAGGCGTACTGCTGCTGAATTTTCTGCAACTTTCTTCACGGATCAGCAACTTCTTTCCAGTTTTTTTCTCCCTGCTCAGGCATCGTCATGGGGCGTACCACATATCGAATTGCTCGTCGAACACGCTCACAAAATTTGAGCCCGATCGAACAACGAACGAGTGAGATATGGGCCCCGAAAGTCACTGCCCGTGGCTATAAAAACAGCCACCTTTAATGGTGTTTTGGTGTAAGGAGGCCACACGGGAATAGTGTGCAGCCCACCCCTTTTCGATGTTTTATCCATAACTTTGTCTTGGAGTGCCCGATTAAGTCGAAACTTGACCCGTGAGGGTTTTCGACCATGCCGGATGCAACAGCGGTGGTCCAACAGATGTTTGACACACCAAAAATTTAGTTCTAGTTCAGAGTCCTTTTCAGCATGCTAGAGGCTGATTTTACTTAAATTATTTCTTTTTGTTCACTGCCTTAAATATGTCTGATCATGATAAAACTTGGCAGGTAGCCTTTTTGAGTACTTATGAAGATCTTGGCCAATTCTGGGGAAATTATGAGACTATTGAAATTTCCACTTATTTTGTAGGCTTTATTGATATTCTTCCTTTTTATTCCGCATCAGCGACCAAGGTGATGCCCTGACGGCTCGAGCCAAGTCAGAACCTTCTTCTTCTTTTGAGAAGCATAGGAAGTTAAAGCCAAAGAAACCCCATGACCCGTGAGTCGGACTTCGAGCAGAGGCTGAGGGAATCAAGTGGGCAGAGCTTCTACTCCCAAGAAGTCTGCCACATGGTGCAAATCTCACAACCATCAACCAGAACATGGCAAATGAACTTGAGGTCGGGGACGACGTTGAAACCTCCACCACAGAGACCGAAGTTATTGAAGAACCCTCGTCTGCCACTTCTCCCTCACACAAATTCCCCAGTTAATCCACCAATCCTCAAGTTCCCAGGGGCACCTCTGATCCCATGCACCCATCCACCTCCTAAGCCTCAACCTCAAACCTCCATTCCACCAAAACAAACTCCAACTACCCAATCCGCCCAAACATCCCGTACCATGCCAGCTACACATCAAAGTCAGTCAGCATCCCAAAACAAAACTTCTCTACCTAAACCTGACCCACAACCTACCATACTACCTAGACCCATGGTGGATACAGGGGAATATCAAGGAGGCCGTCATGAAGCATTGGCTGTCTGCATAATCACTGAGTCGCAACCCAAGAGCCTCAAAACGAACTCCTTCAAATGGATACATCAGCCCTACACGAAGTTGATTCCTTCATCGACAAACAATAAGAGGATGCGAGAGACATGTTTCACAGCAAAACCTGGCTAGAAGAAGAAATGTCAGAAGCATGGGTATCTTCGCTTTAGTTCAATGAAAAGCCCTCTGAATCCACTGATGAAGAGTTGAAGGAGGCCTCAGAAGAGTGGGAAGAAGGAGGTCAAGCAACAGCTGACGAACTTCAAGAGATAAATTTAGGGGATGAAGCCCTAGACCCACTTTCAATTCGACAAATATGTCGCCAGAAGAGAAAGAGAAATTCACAGCCTTCTTGCGAGCAAACCGGTACATCTTCGCCAGGCATTTTATCACGAGATGCCTGGTTTATACCCTCAATTCGCAGGTCATCACCTTGGCATTGATCCATCTGCCAATCCTATAAAACATAAATCAAAGAGGTTCAAGCCTGACCTCGAGATGCATATCGATGCAAAGGTGAACAAACTCAGGCAAGCAAGCTTCATTCGCGAAGTCATGTACCCAAAATGGTTGGCAAATGTTGTTCCAGTCAAGAAGATAAATGGGCAAATCAGGGTCTACATTGACTTCCATGACTTGAATGCCTCTTACCCAAAAGACGACTTCTCGTTGCCATTCATAGAAATGCTAATTGACTCCACCGCCCATTGTCAAATCTTCTCCTTCATGGATGGATACTCCAGGTACAATTAGATAAGGATGGTGTTAGAAGATGAGGTGGCCACTGTGTTCTTGACTCCAAAAGGTGTCTTCTGTTACACTACGATTCACTTTGGGTTGAAGAATGTAGGCACTAGATATCAACGAGCCATGGTGACCATCTTCAAGGATATGATGCAAGGTTGAATGCTATGTGGAAGACTTGGTGGTGAAGTTCAAAAGAAACGATGCTCACATGCATGATCTTGATAAGGTGTTTGAGTGGTTATTCATTAGCTAAAGATGAATCTGTTGAAGTGCGCTTTTGGCATGCGATCAAGAAAGTTCTTGGGATTCATCGTAAGACATCGAGAGCTGGAAATCTAGCCAATCAAGATCATGGAAATCCAAGAAATGCCACCACCAACGACACTGTGAGAATTGCGGTCTCTTCAAGGGCAGTTGGCATATATTCAGCGGTTCATCTCAAATCTCTCATGTCACTGTAAGCCTTTTACACACCTATTAAAGAAGGATACTCCCTTCATAGGGATGAAGCATGCCAAGCTACACTTTGATGACATCATGCAGTATTTACTGAACCCTCCAGTACTCTCCACACTAGTATTGGGAAGGCCTTTCATCCTATATGTGACTACTCTTGATGAGTCACTCGAGGCACTCTTAGCGCAGAACAACGACGAAGGAAAGAGACAGCTTTGTAATATCTTGGACGCAGGATGCAAGGGACCGAAAAGAATTATCCGTTCATTGAGAAGATGTGCCCGACGCTAATCTTTGCAGTACAGAAGCTCTGTCACTATCTGCTCGGTTAAGAAATCAAGCTCATATCAAAAGCAGACCGTGTCAAGTTCCTTATGACATGCTCATGCCTGTCAGGCAGCCTTGCTAAGTGAGTGTTATTGCTGATGGAGTTCAACATCGTATATGTCCCACAAAAGGCTGTCAAGGTTCAGGCCTTGTCTGATTTTCTAGCACCACATCCCGTCCCGACATAATCTCCTTTATCAAGTGATCTCCTTGATGAAGAGATATTCTGTGAAGAACTGGCCCACACATGGGAGATGTACTTCGATGGAGCCTTCCAGTCCGATCGAAGAGGTGCCAGAGTGGTGTTCCTAACTCCGTGAGGGGGTATCATTTCCCTATCCTTCTCTCTCACAGAAATCAACTCGCATAATGAGGTAGAGTATATAGCAATTATAAATGGGTTGGAGATCGCCATGGACCTAGACTTGGAGCAACTCGCTATTTTTGGCGACTCCGAGTTGGTGATTCGACAGCTCAAGGGGATTTATGACGTGAGAAAGGACACTCTCAAGCCTTACCATGATACTACAAAATCATACGTGGCTCAATTGAAGATGTATCTGGTTAGGTGCCTCAATCTCGCCTTTCAGATCTAGATGATATGGGGCACGTATCTCAGGTTTCTAGCGAACCTAGGATTTGAGATCGCTCTCTCAGAACTTTGCTCAAGAGTAAGGGCAGGTATACCAACCTATGAGAGAGGAATTTAAAGTGGGTTCGTGAGTTACTCGGGCTGGCTCACATGGGCTCCCTCTTAGATCACGAAGCAAGTCCCCCCAGCTGCTTTAGCTGGTTCGGAATCGTCTCCCTTGACCTGCAATCCTCTTGTTTTCTATACAACACTTCTATAGTTAATTTACGAGACAAGTGGGTCAAAGAGACCACCCTTGTCTTAGGGCACTGTACGTTCATATGAGGGAGTGATGAAATGGAAGGCTTCTAATAAAGTGAGAAAGGAGAAGAAAACTTGACAAAGGGGCGAGACTCGCATGACGGTCAGAAAGCTACCGGCTCAAAGTGGTAGCAAGATGGGCATGGTTCTCAAGACCAACACATCGTCAATACTACTCTAAACCGAGACCGATATGGTGCCGTTAGACTAAGTCTACCCTCAATCAAGTAAGGGGAGAAAAAAATGAGGAGGCTAAAAGAGAGTGGAGAGGAAGAGGGCGAGAGAGCATTGGGGATAGGGTCCCGACGGCACTAAGCTTTGCCACCCATGACCGTGTAGTAGTAGTGTCATGACCCTGGAACGGCGCTAGACACTACTGATCACAGCTAGAGGGTGAATAGAGGATTACGGATGGCGCTAGACATCATCGCTAACAGCATAAGAAGGTAACGTGCCCCTTCACGAGCGACGTTGGCCTCTCATGGAGCGTGCGATGATAACCATTTGTGAATCACACAACAATAGTTCTCATGAGGCACACTACAAGTGTGGGACGTAACGGAGATGACGATCAGCACCGAATGCACGGAGGAAAATCACAGGTGGTGATGGGCACTGAGTCCACGAAGGAAGTTCACAGATGGCGATAAGTGTTGTCGAGGCCTCTAGAGCACGGCGATAGGTATCATCGTCTACCATAGCCGAGCAACAGTGGACGACCCCTGCGGGACGCAACGAGTTTCGCCATCTGGGCTCCTCACTGAGACATCAAAGTTATGTCTGTAGATGGCGATGAGCAACACCGTTTGTGGGCCTAACTGGGAGAGAGAGATAGACGAATAGAAGGGAAAAAAGACTTGCGCATGGCACTACCATCACCATGTGTGATCTGCAAGACCACGAGAGAGGAATGCACGGCACTGCCACTGCCACACATGGCCTCTGCGAGGGACTCAAGTGGAGAAGAGGAAGAACAAAGAGAGGGAGAGAAAGATGAAGAAGAAGAAAGAGAAGAAAAGAAAAGGAAATGAGAGAAGATCTACCTCAAGCCTAGGGGTACTGATCAAAGTTTCTCTCACGTTGCTCTCTCTCCAAAACTGACCCAACAATGCTAAGAAAGAGAAACTGTATTGAGTAAAAACTCTCGCTTTTGTGAGGGATTGAGTCCATTTGTGCATACAATGATGGTACGCATATATAGAATTTGCCCCAAACATGGGTGGATGATCAAAAGTAACCCTAATTGCTGAAAATTAAGATTAAATTGAATTCAAAGAAATTAGAAAATGGGGTGAAAAATGATAGATTTTCCCCTTCCCAACAATTTATGGAATTCTAGAACAGACCTTGTGTTGCCTTAGAACTTGTGTGATCTTGCATGGATGATTCAGGGTCGTTCTAATGCCTGGTTGATCTTAAGATAATTATTTTCTTGTAGGGCTCAGCATGGAGATCAATTTGATACCAACTTCGAGCCATGGATCATGTTTTTAGTGCACTGTGACTTGAAATTTGAATGGACCTTGAAACTTTGGATTGATAGTGTACTCGTTCCTTGATGTTTTTCGATGATTTCTTCGCTGAATTACACTAAGCATGCCGTTACGATCATGGGGAAACAAACACTGCTCGATGCCATGCACGAACGAAGATTTTGCAACTTTGGAATTTTGACCAGAATTAGAATTCTGGCGATGGAATTTGCAGTCACTTCATCAGCTTCATGTGCAGAATCCGACCGTTCATCATGTATGGGGTTTGGGTCGATAATAGCTCGAGACCTTATTCCCGTAAAGGAATTTGTCTCACGTCGATCGGGCTCCCGAGCGACATGATCTGGCCGCTCGAGCTATGCATGATGCTACTAAATTTCCTGCACTTTCTGTAAGGATCAGCAACTTCTCTCTAGCTTTTCTTCGCGTTCGAGTATCGTCACAAGGCGTGCCACATATTGAATCGCTCGTCTTGGCCAGACGAACATGCTCACCAAATTTGAGTGCGATCCAACTTGGGACGACTGAGATATGAGCATCGAAAGTCACTACTCGTACCTACCCCTTCCATGGCTTGGAGTTGCAGGGTGGCCGCATCGGAATAGCGTGCGGCCCTCCTATTTCTCTCTTTTTCCTATAACTTCTTCTTGGAGTGTCCATTCAGGCTGAAGTTTGGCCCCTGGGGTTTTCAACCATATCAAATCCAATGGTGGTGGTCCCACAGAAGTTTGAGACACCAAAAATGTAGCTCTAGTTATAGGGGCTGTTACAGGGTGCTAGAGGTCGATTCTATCAGAACTGTTTCTAGTTTGCACTACCTTAGACATGTCAGAATGCATCGAACCTTGGTAGGAGACTTTTGAGAGCCCTTATGAAGATCTTGGTTGATCCCCGAGCTATTTTGAAACTGCCAAAATTTTCACTATTTGAGTTGCTTTATTGAGCGGGGGCTCCATGTTGATGAAAAATATCTTCCAACAGCATGCCCCGCCGAATGTGGTGCTTTTAGAGAATCGAGAAGTGTAATTGTTCAGGAATTTTGAGGGATCTTGTCGAAGTCCTCACCCTCAAGGGACTATTTGTGATTCTGAAGCGTGAGGCTTTTGCAAGGACATCCTCGGATAGAACCATACCTTTTCTTGAAGGCCAAATGCTATGAACCTTTAGTCGGCATTGTTCACTGCTACATTAGGTTTTTTTTCTAAGCTCAGGGTATCTCTGTAGGCCCCATCTAGTAGGGTCCAATCGAGGGCTTCGGTCCCATCCCGAAAGTCTAGTCCCATGTAGGCTAAGGGGTTTTGTGAGGCATACCCTAAAGCTTGTGGCAGGTTAGACCCTAGCTTCATCAGTTTCTTGCCTTCATGATGGTCTTTAGCATTTTCAGAGGTATCTTTTGATCATCGTCCTCACCTTAAAGGACTCTTGTTGTTGTTGAGCTGGAGAGATTTTATGCAGCTCTCACTCCCTGATGGGCCATGTTGTTGTGATTGTTGGGAGATCTTATGCGACTCTCACTCCCTGATGAGCCATGTTGTTGAAGTGCGGGGGATCTTATATGGCTCTCACCCCCTGGCAAGACATCTTGAAGCATGGGAGCTCTTATGCAGCTCTCACTCCCTAGCTAGCCATCTGGTGTTGTGATTAGATGTTAGCCTTTGAGGATTTTAGGCAAACCTCATTATCTAGGATTGTTACCTTGGAAATTGAACGTCAGCTGAGGCGATAGTCGTGTGTCAACCTGTCTTGTTGGTTCAAGTGCCCTTTTGCGAGTTTTCACTTGAATTGGGGAAGTGGCGTCGTGAAGATGGTTTTCACCAACTTCTATTATTTCTAGGCTCTTTTACCCATGACCTGCAATCATGTCCACCTTTTTCATCCATTTTTTATCACAATGCCCTTTTGGGGTTTTTACTGTGCCTGGATTTTGTTTTTCACATAACTCTCTTACTCATGATTTTGTGACCATACCCGTCCATCATTTTTACTCATGGCGTCCCTTGTCTAGGTGTACATCATGCATGTTTTTCCATGTGAAGGCATATTTGTCGTTCCTTCGAGACCTGTGCGAAGCCTTTTAACATCATGCGGTCAAGAATGCACTATAGTTTAGGGTCATACAGCTGGACTGTAATGGTCACGAATGGTAATTTGCGAAGGCCATAGAGTGAGCTTGGTATGACTATGACTCACTTAGGAAGATGGCATGAAATGCCTTATGAAGAGTTTATGATGAATGGACGGTGGGTGAACAATGGTGACTCACTAGCTGAAGGCGAGTATGGGTGGCGAGATGGGTTCACCGTTTGCCGAGCATGGGTAAGACTCACTGGGGAAAAGATGGTAATAACGGTGACAGTGGGGCGCGTACACGAATGGACCGGTTAGGGAAGGCAAGCGTGAAGATGCACGTACAGGGCATGTGCACACATGTAGACTCACTGGGGAGGAAGTGGAGGTGGTGTGCACATACGAATGGGTCGGTTAGGGAGGACGTGTGTGAAGATGCACGTAAAGAGTGTGTGCACGTATGTGGGGGCATCTTTAAGGTCATGCTTCCTAGACCTACGCAAAGCAGTTTAATGTCATGCGGCCAAGACGTGCACTATGGTTTAAGGTCATATAGCTTGGACTGTGGTTATGCAGTTTAAAGTCATGCAACTAGGACCATGTTGTTTAAGGTCGTGCAACTAAACCTTCACTACAATTTATGGTCATATAGTTTGGGCCATGGTTGTGTAGTTTAAAGTCATGCAGTACGGACCAGGGTGTGGGTCGTCATGTAGGTAAAGCTACATGGGGGATGGATTGTGGATAGTAATCTGACTCCCTGGGGATAAAGATAGTTAAGGCTATACACTATCAGAGAGGTTTAGATAGAGATAGCAGCACTCGAGGAGTGGCAGATGGACATGACCTCATTGGGGCTTAGGAGGTCTGGTGTGAACTCTCGGGGATAATGAGCAATGGCATGCATGGGACTCTGCTGAGGTTGACAGGCCAGAGCACAAATGAACCTTATGAAGGTTGAGAGGATAAGAATGGCCCTAAACTCCCTAGGGATAGTAGTAAGATGTGACTCTCAATGGGATGTTAGTGTGAAACAAACCCATTAGGGGTTCAAAGGGTAAGCATGACTCTTACATACATCTAACTCCACTGGGGATGTTGATGAAACACCCTTTTAGAGAGGAAGTGGTCTATCTCTCGGTTGGAGTTGTGGACCATTTATCGTGTTGTGCATCACAATTTTAGGGTCTTGTAGCTCATACCACGGCTATACAGTTGAAAGTCATGCGGCTAGGACTGTGTAGTTTAAGGTCGTGCAACAAGATCTTTGCGAAAGTTTAAGATCATATAGTTTGGACCACAGTGCTAAGCTTTTTAACATCATGCGACTAGGATGTGCACTATGGTTTAAGGTCACACAGCAGGACCATGATCATATAGTTTAGGTCGTGCAACGAGGACTATGCAATTTAAGGTCATGCAACTAGACCACCTCTACAATTTAAGGTCATATAGTTTGGACCATGCAGTTTAGGGTCACTCATCTGGACCATGGTCGTACAGTTTTGAGTCATGAGACAAGGACTATGCAGTTTAAGGTCATGCAACTAGACCACCGCTACAGTTTAAGGTCATATAGTTTGGACCACGCAGTTTAAGGTCATGCATCTGGACCGTGGTCGTACAGTTTTGAGTCATGAGACAAGGACTATGCAGTTTAAGGTCATGCAACTAGAACACTGCTATAGTTTAAGGTCATATAGTTTGGACCACACAGTTTAGGGTCATGCATCTGGACCGTGGTCATACAATTTTGAGTCATGAGACAAGGACTGTGCAGTTTAAGGTCATGAAACTAGACCACCGCTGCAGTTTAAGGTCATATAGTTTGGACCATGTAGTTTAGGATCGTGCATCTGGATCGTGGTCGTATAGTTTTGAGTCATGACACAAGGACTATGCAATTTAAGGCAATGCAACTAGACCACCACTACAGTTTAGGGTCATATAGTTTGGACCACGCAGTTTACGGTCATGCATCTGGACTGTGGTGTGGTGAGGGAATGTGACTCCATGGGGAGCAAAACTATCATCGGAGGCTGAACTCCTTGAGAAGTGAGCCTGTGGTGTAGAGAATGAACTTCTTAAGAGTACAGAGCGATGGTCCAGATGAGAGTGTCATGGCTTGCACCTGGCATCAAGTGTTGGATGGCGCACGCAACATTATGCCCCCTTGGTGAAGTGGGCGACAGTAGCCCTTGGTAAAATGTGCAGCGATAACTCTTTTGACAAGGCACGTAGTGATAGCCTTCTGAAGAACCGCTCGGCGAAAGTCTTGATGAGGCTCACGGCAATAGCCCCCCGACGATGCGCTCGACGATAGCCTCTGAAGTGAAGTGAGCGGCAATAACCCTTTAGAGTTTCGGGCTTGACCTGCCCCGGCCTAGTCTTAACCTGCCTCGGCCTGGTCTTATTACCATCAAGAACTGGGGACCGGAGTGTCACGTCGTGCTTGCCGGGGGCAATTCGTATCACTGCTGGGTATTAAAAGGGGAAAACCCCTCTTTACTATTTTACCTAAGGGTAAAACAGTATAAGGGTCTTTAGAGGGAGAGGGTCAAAGCTCTTGATGAAGGTCTTTTGACGAGAATTTTCTGGCTAAAAGAGACAGACGGTTAGGAGCTTTTTCGACAAGCTTCAAGAGGTCGCAAACCTCCGTGCCATGACTGTGAACCTTTTCGAGAAGTGCCGAGGCTTCCTGAGCAAGGAACATGGTTCTCGAGGCCTTAGCAGGATTTACAAAGGTGTCGTGCTGGTGTTTTAATGCTTATCCGGTCATTCTTTGGTTGAAGAGGAGGTTGCAGAGAGTTCAAGGGACTCTGTAGGTCCTCTGATTATTGGAGGAGAAGAAGGGGTTGCATTGAGCTCACAGAAAACTTAGTGGAATCTTGGTGAGTTTTGGTGAACTGCTGAAGTGGGAAAACCAAGGAGAAAGGAAGACCGCAGGGTCACAAGGAAGCTTTCGAGGGATTCTGGTAGTTCTTCGATCCTTCTGGTAACGAGTGGAAGGTGAAGTCCCGGTAGACAAGAGTGGATTCCCGACGAGGATGGGAAACACCGGTGGGAAACCGATGGGTTGTGAGACCGTAATGGTTGAAGAGACGAAGGGTCGTGGGATCGCGAACGGTCGCCCTCCGCACGTACGATGATAAGCCACGCCGCAAGTGTCAGACGGCGTGCCTGGATTTCAAGGGACACACGTGCAACACATGCTGACAGCTGGATCGGGGCATTAATACGCCTTAGTCGTGGGACGGCGATAGCCCTCGTTGATTGCGAGGCAGTGATTCCCTCTTGGTGGCAGACAACGATAGTCCTGCCTTTGGTTGTGAGATGATGATAGCATCTTAGTGGGCAGATGGTGATAGTCCTGCCCTGGTGAGCGCAGTTCCTTTGTGACCACCTAGCGTCCTTTGCTTTTGTTCTGATGGCCTAGTCTTCGGGGGCATTCCAGATGTGAAGAACCTCCCGCGAGAAGGGGAGCATGGTATTGATGCATTCACCGATGAGAGCTTGGTGAGAGGTGAGCCAATCTGACACACCTGAGCCTTATGTGAACCCAGGTGGCCTTTGAGCATCACCTTTGTGAGTGCCCCCATCTAGTTGGTGACGAGGAAGGGGTAGGCCTCATGCACTGTCTACACTGAAACATAGTTTCTAATGGGGCTTGTCGACTCTAGGAAAGCAAATGGTAGAAATCTCAAACATGAACTGGTCTTCTTCCGATCTGCAGGTACAAGGGGAACACCAGTACCTAAAGGGGTACTCCTCATGGACCATGAAAGTGTTGCGGCATTTCAGGGATACTTTAAGACAAGCCTTTTTGCCGGCTGCCCTTCAGTGCTCAACGGGCTACTATGACTGTTGCTCAAAAACGGTCAAAGTGTTGTTGGAGACTTGGCGCCATGTTAGCAACTCATGGTTATTTGGTCACGGGGAGGCAGGGATTTCGCTGATGAACCTACACTTTGCTGATGGGCTACAACTATTGGGCGCGCCATGTATGATGAGTTTATTCCCCAAAACTCAGTCATTTTTGGAGGGGAGAAGATAAGTAAAGAAGCCCCGTCGGCTGGGCTTCAAGAATTATTCGTGATCTATCAGTGACTCTATGATGAGGCTAAAAGTGGGCAAGTCACTTTCACCAAATGGGTGAGGTTCTTCTCCGGCAGTTGTACAGACGAAGTTGGTATGTCGCCTAGAAAAGGAGAGAAGGAAACTCCGCCTGTTTTCGTGTTGTGAAAGGAGAACGAGCACGTCTTCTGGGCAACATGCTTAGTGCTCTTCATATGTAATTTTCCCTTCCAGGAGGGGCAAACGTCATTCGTCCAAGCACATTCTATGTGTCCTGTGGCATGGCGCGGGGGAAGGAGTACGCGCTAGCATAGCCTGTTCTATGCAGTATTTATCATGGCCTAAGAGCCATTTCCAAGGGAAGACCGTATAAAGGGGAGGAAGTAGGGAATGGCATAGAAGATGGTGAGGCCTTCCCATGATATTTCAAGACTCCTTTCCCAGTCCACTATGTGTATGGTTGGCTTGGGGCTTATTTTCTAGACACATATCTCAGAACTCGAAAGTTGGAGGACACCATGTGCTCATTTTTGTTAAAGATTGCTGGGCAGAGGTCAGTTTTCCATACCCCCGGCCATGCACATAGCTCGTTCTTCAATGATCAACTCCACATGACTCGAGTGGCAATCCGAGTTGGGGTCTCACAGATTGCACGTATGTGGACGAGCTGGGCCACCCCCTAGAATGGTGACTTCACCAGTCCAAAATAATTGATGTCTATGTTGAGTGTGAGAGGCAGATTTCTTGCCTATCGCACTGTCCATGGTGTGAAGCTTGAGGGCTACTTTCCTTATCGATTCGCCCGACAGCATTGGTTGGATCAAGGGTGCCCGTTCTCCATACTCTTTGAGAAGCGACATAATAGGGCAGCCAGTTGGAAGAACGACAAGTTGGGAACTCTCAGGGAGATTTGGCTCCCGAGGCACATTCGCATAGCCTGGGCCACATGCTTGGAGGCCACCAAGGTCAATAAGTACATGCTACCCCATTTTGGTAGGAAGGTACAGGCCACCAAGGCCCACGAGCACTAGTGGAGGATCACGAACAAGATGTATTGGGATGCAAAACACACTTGGAAAGGGGAAGGTAGCCATTAGAAGCAAGATACCGGGCAGCGAAAGATGGCAAAGACCCCAGCCTTAGGCGAAATGTTTACCCTTGGCTTTCCTCATGACTAAGGCGTGATTGGGCAGCCTTGTTAGACTACCGTGAACGAGTCCTTGCTGAGGTTTCTCAACCTGGAGAAGGAGACGAAGAGTATTTTTTTCCAGCTCTCAGCTATCTTCAAATGGAATGAAGGGCGTAAAGTCCGGGGCATGAAGGACGTCTGGTCTAGGATTTAAATACGCTGATAGAGCGCGGCTCTCATAGAAAGTTAGCCACTAGTTCTTTCAAGTCTTGGACCTCAAAGGGTGCTGCATCTGAGCAAGCAAAAGGGAAGAAGAGAAAGCAAGCTGCTGCACATGAGCCGACGAAAGGAAAGAAGAAAAAGTAGGTTACTGTACCCGAGCCAGTGAAAAGAAAGAAGAAAAAGCAGGCTGTTGTGCCCAAGCCGGCAGAATGAAAGAAGAAAAAGCAGGTTCCTGTGCCTGAGCCGACGAAAGGAAAGGAGAAAAAGTGGACTGCCTCAGCGACTCCTCGTGGCCCAGCCTAGAAGGTAACCAAGGCCTCGGGGTGCAAAGGGCGTAAGGTCCCAGTGGCTCACGAGTCGGGAGACGAATCCTCGCCCTCGTATACTTCGGAAGGTTGTGTGTCTCCTACCATTTCCCTGTCACCCTCTGCTTTTGAGGCTTTGCCGTCTCCTTCACCTGGGCCTTCTCCTGGCCCTTTAGAGGTTCAAGTCGATGCCTCAGAGCCTACTGCCCCGATTGAAATTGCTTCAGATCAGGAAGCGATCGTGGCTGAAGGGGAGGGCTTAGTCCCGATGGAAGTGAATGGGGCTGATGAGGCTGTCCCTGATGAGATAGAGGAGGCAGCGGGGGCCTCTGGAATTCTAACAGTCGTCGTGCCTATCAGGGAAAGGGAAACCCCAATAGAGGTCATGATAATAGAAGGGGATGGAACCTCAAGAGCTGAAGAGGGGCCATCCAAGCAGTAGGAGATGGCTGCCTCGAGTGATAGATCTACGGGGGGTGCAGAAGCAAGACGCCCTAAGGGATCAAGCTTGCAGAGCCTTAAGGCGGCACCCGTGACCGCAGAGGAGGTAGGCACCATGGGAGAGCCTGTTGCTGAAATGATCATCGTGGAAGACATGGGCGAAGAAGGAGAGGGAGAGGGTGTTGAACCTCCCGAGGTGGAGATGGTTCGAGAAGAGGGGACACAGGGTCAGGTCACTACCCTGGGTGAGAAGACTATCGAGGTGCAACCCGAGGCTGATGAGGTTGTGGCTCTGGGCGAGGAAGTCAGCCTTGCCCCAGTTGTGGTTGCGGTGCATGCAGAGGACGAGGCGACGGTGCCGGGGCATGAAAGGATCGAGCATGATGTCATCATGATCGGGGGCCAAAACGAGAAAGTCATTGCCGAGGTACCAGAGCAGCTTGAAGTTTCTCTTGTTGGATTGCCCAGGCCTTCTTTCAATGGGTTGTCAAGCGTCATTTTTGTGTTGCTTCAGTCGGACCTCTAGAAACTGAAGGAGTTGTCCTTTAAAGAGCTTGCAGCGGCAATCCAACAGTTGAGAGGGATTGCCCTGGGGAATGCGCCTGAATTCCTTCCTTACTTTGACGGCATTGTCAATGAGCTAGAGGGATGGAGAGTAAAGGCCCTGCGGGAAGAAGCAACTGCGCAGTGATTGAAAAGCTCATGGTTGCCCCCTTTAGAGTCTTCTCTTCTACACTACTGTGAATTGCTAAACACTCAATCTCAGCAGCTGGATGTTGTAGACTCTCAGATATCAGGCCTTGCTGTGGAGGCCATCGCCCGCCAGCGCAAGATGACAGCTCTGAGGGCGAAGATATTAGAGCTGATGCAGAAACTTGACAAGCTGGAGAAGGAGACTGCGGATTGGGAAGAGAAGGATAAAGTCTTTCTAGATAACACGTTGGCCCTCCAATCTTCTTTAGAAAAGCTGACCACCTTGATAAAGCAAGAGGCGGGGCTGGTGGTAGAGCTGAAGAATGAGATTGAATGGGCGAAAGCATCGGCTGCAACGTGCAAGGGCAAGAGCAATGAAGAAATTGATCGATTTTGATGACGCCTTCTTTCTCTTTTTCTTTTCATTTCTTTTCATTGTAAAGGAAAGAAACTTGTAAAGCCCTCTGGACTTGTAAATGAAACAATTCTTTTGACTTTTCTTTATGTTTCATTGCCTTCTCACTTTCATGGCTTGAGATGAAAAGGAATAGCGAACTCCTTGCTTTATCCTATGGCAGCCGGCTATGGCTTCAATGACCTCGAATGGGGGAGCAGTTGCTTCCTCACCCCTAAGTGTTTGACTAGGCAGGGGCTCATAATTCATGGTTTTCATGATTTGATGAGTCTGCTTACTGTAGATGCTCCAGTCTGGGGGAGCCTTGCCTTCGACTCGAGGTGTATTGGTTTTAAGCTCGTCATAGGTCTTAGTTTCAGGAACAAGCCTCTTTAAGTGCTTTGAAGCGATGCGCATGACCTCCAATTGACTATGGAGGTTACGAACCTCGCTTCTCAGCTTTGTCATGGGGTCTTGTTCCTAAGAGCCAGAGGGATGACTCTTGTCTGCCTGTACTTCTTCGACAACCCCTGAGAAGTGTAAGATCTTATTTTGGCTGCTAATGATCCCCTTGTTCAAGGGGAATGAAACATGGAGCACCTTCCTTGATGGTTGGTATGCCATTTCTTCTTCTAGAAGAGCATTGGGACATGCAGGACCTTTCGCTGGTCCGGTGTGTAGGTGACCATCGCTACTGGAAGGTCTACCTCTAAGGCCTCCTCAGGCTCGAGAGTTGCTTCTAGCCCGCCACTTTGTTCTGGCGAGTTAGAAGTAGAAGGGGAAACTTCATCTTCGGGAGAGGATGCCATGACCTCGGAGAGGTGGCAAGCTATGCTTGGGTGGATAGGGTCAAAGGGAGGATCTTGCAATGTCTTTCCTCTTCTTTGAACATTTTTCCGTCATCATTGGACGAGGGTCTCGTCTCTCTCACAGGCTTCCAACCATCCTCCTTTGGCTTTTCTGACAATGAAAGTTCTATGAAATAGTACTTGGTGTCCGCATAGTGAGTCTCAGCTATAGGGAATGGTCTTTTGTCAGCATAGACAGTGTGTTTCCATCCATCTCGGCTGTACTTGAAGCAATGGTGGAGTGTAGAAGGAACCACTCCCTGGTCGTGTAGCCAAAAACGACCAAGAAGGACATTATGGAACTGGGCGTAATCATTAAGGTCATCGATCTTGAGAAGAAGGCACACTGTGCCGGTTGGCTTTTCCTCTGACTGGTTGAAACCTTACATGGTGATGTGGGTAGGAGTGAGGTCGTCAGACCCAAATCCCAATCGGGTGAGGATCCTTCTTGGGATTAGGTTAACTACTGACCCTCCATCCAGCATGATCTGATTGAGAGGGTAGGCGTGAAGTTCGTTGTTCACGAAGAGGGGGCGATTGTGGAATTTGTCTCCCAATTGAAGGTCATCTTCGGAAAAGGAGATTGTCAGGCACCCACTCAAGATGTCCGGGTCAACCTCAATAGGTTCCATTTCAGTCTCGTACACCTTTGGGTTAAAAAGAGCTTGAACCAGAGCCAAACGGTAGTCTCTAAACAGTAGGAGGGCATCATAGATACTTAGAAGGGCTGGAAGCTTTCTCAAGTGCTCAATTACATCGTATTTCACTTTATCCTCATTAGTCTTTTGTGTTCCTGATTCTGTCACTGGCGTGGGTGGTAGGATAAGCTTAGGACCAAGTTTTGGTTGGGTTTTGGTTTGTGGCACTGGCTGACTTTGTTGTTCAGCCGGTGCAGTCTGGGCTGGTGGAGGGGTAATTGGGACTTGTATTAGGGATGTAGAGGTTAGAGGTTTGAGGTTGAGGTTTAGGGGAAAGCGAAGGATCAGGAAACTTGAGGGCCTTGAGCTTTTGAGGTGTGGGCTATAGCTTATTTCCCGATCTTAGATCCATTTGCCCGGCAACGGCTAGTACTTCCAAGATTTACACCATGTCTGAGTCTTCCTTAGAAGAGGAGCTAAAGGATGGCTCGTTTTTGGCTCGAGCTACCAGGGCGTCGATGACTGTCAAGAACCCTGCCGCTTGGGCCAGCATCTCTTTGAGGCGCTCTTGTTGTGGCTGGGTGAGGCTGGTGCCTCCGAACTCTCTATTTAAAGTGTCAAAGTCTGGGCACCCTCGAGCTGCACCTATGGAGAAAATAGAGGAGGAGGGAGGAGATGAAGAGTTAGAACGTTCCGGACAACTTTTTACGTCGTCGCCAGAATTGGACGTTTGCATGAGGTATTTTAGGTCGTACCTCGACTTTGACCGTCGTGGGGTGCTTTTAGCATTGTCACCCATATTGGAGGAATCCCGAGCTCCTGGTGGCTTGGGGATGTCTGTCTGACTGGACGATAATATAAGGCGAGCTGCGCCTGGGATGAAGTCTTGTAAGGTCGGAAGTGGGGGGAGAGACTTGAGAAATTCTTCCTCGACTGGGGGCTGAGGAAGATGATTCCTTCGGTGGGTTGATCTAGGAACTCGCTGTCTCCTTCCAGATCCCTGAGGGGGGTGTTTAGACCGCCCTTGGTTGGTGAGTAATCCTAGCTTGATGGACCGCTTCACAATTCAAGGATTTGAGCCTACTTCACCCATGGTAGACTTCTCAAGGCTAAGAGGTCGAGAGTTCTGAAGGGTCCAGTGCATTCTCATGAAGAGCTTGTAGTGTGGCCTCCTCCTAAACGGGAGTGACAACTTGAAAGTTTTCCGAGAGGACGGCACAAATGATGTGACCTTGTTGAACTTTTTCAGCAACTATAGCGTCGAATCCCAAGCACTCATTTAGCTCGTGACCCCATACTTGGTGATGAGGGACTAGATTTTTTCTATGCCCTGAGCAAGCCGCTTAGGCTTCCTGACGAGTTTGGGAGTGACGCAGCCCTATTGGAGCATTGTCTCGAAGAGGGCCTGCAAAGGGTCTGGTACCGCATTTCCCTGGGATGGCGCCGAGAGGTCTTCTTGCATAGGAGGAAGAGGGACTTGAGGGCATCCTCCTATGTTGCCTTGAACTTCCTGCCACTACTGCATCTTCTCCGGTGCTTGACCTCGTATCTTGTGATATGCACACCAGAGGTCCTCAGCTCCTGGAGGCAGGATCTTGGGCAGCCTTGTCGACTTGGGAGTGACGAGCCCTTCTTCGAGCATTATGGAGAAAAATGCATGGAGAATAGCGGGTGCCTCGTCACCCTCTTGGATCGTGACTATGTGAGAAGCCTCAGTTGCCCCGAACGCTTTTTCAACTCTTCGAGACCCTTGTTGATAAGGGATTCGATAGTGTCGTTGAGCTTATAATAGTCGTAAGTGGGGTGGCTTACTCTCTTGTGGTATGCACAATACTTCTCATTTGTCTCCTACCTAGCCGACTCTTCAGTATTGGCCTCCGGTAGCTAGATCATGTTTTTTTCTAGCAGTAGTCAAAGCAGTACAGGCGTCCACTCGTTGTCGAAGGGTAAACTTTATTCTGGTGTTGGATCCAGAAGTCATTTCGCTTAGAATTTTTAAGAGGCGGGACCTGATTGTAGGACTGCTGCTTGCCCCGAGCCGGAGACGTTTGTGCCTTGGAAAGGTCCAGGGTTTGAGGAGCTAGGCTCTTAGTGTTAGTCACGGTGACGGCCGCACTGATCACTGCATGTTGATTGCCCCGACTATTGGATTAAGAGTTTGAACCGGAGGGTTGCTGATGAGGGCTGCCATGGTGCTTGAACAACCCCTCAATATGAACTGCCTTAGAGATGAGCTCTGACATGGAGGGTGGATTGAATGCCTCGACATGCAGGGTGATCTCAGTAAGTATGTTTCGTATGCAGGTCTGGACCGCTTCCTTATGAGTCATGGGAGTTGCATGGAAGGTAGTTAACTCTCTCCATCGAGTGATGAACTTGTCAACAGGCTCACCAAGACCTTGCATCAAGGTGAGGATTTCAATGGTCTCCACGTTCCTCTAGACTTCGTAGAAGCATTGGTAAAACAATAGCTCCATCTATTGCCACGTGTGTACCGAGTTGGGAGGTAGCTGAGCATACCACTGGAAGGCGGGCCCTTCAAGATTCTCGACAAACTGACAGAGGAAGAGTCATCCGTCAGTTGCCTTCTCTCGACATGTCATCTAGAAGTGAGCAGTGTGCTGGTGCGGAGACATAATATCATTGAATAGGGGAAGCTTCCCCTTTTGATAGTTCGAAGGGAAGGGTACTTGGTCAATGTACGAAGGGTATGGCTTCTAGTAGAGCGGTGTCTCTTGCATGCCTGGGACCTTGTTCTTGAGGCTATGGGCCAACATAGAATCTATGTCAGTTTGAGAGAACCCACGAGAGGCAGAACTGTCTTGAGAGGCCGGTGGGGGAGTGTCGTCACCAATCGGGGAATCAATCTCATGGTGAAAGGAAGTGTGCCTGGAGGCTTCTAGGCGTTCCATCTTTTTAAGGATGGATTGCATCATTACCTCGAACCTGGTCATTTTGTCTTCCTGGGCTTCGCCCAGGTCATTGATCACCATGACGCTAACCGTCTCTTCTGGGAGGTTAGAGCCAGGGGGACGAGCGGATTGCCGGGGTCAGCAAGTCATGGGTGGCAAGTCAGTCTGTAGGGGTTCATCTTACCCTAACTGGATTTTAGCCTTGTATGCCGATCTTGTTAAGACCGGTTCTCGACAGTCTTGGGATCGTGGCTTCTCGCTAAGGTTCTGGAGTTTGAAGAGGGAAAAAGGGATTACAAGACAGGAGGTCATCAAGGGTGGTGACCTCGACTGCCTTGGAGGCTTCTTTGGTCAGGATCTTAAGACCTCTCTTCTACTTGGTGTTGGGAGGTATTTTTCATCAACATGGGGCCGCCGCTCAATAAAGGCCTACCAAGTAGTGGAAATTCTGAATATCTCATAACAGCCCTAAAACTAGCCAATATCTTCATGAGGTCTCTCAAGAGTCTCCTGCCAAGTTTCGTTACATTCCGACATGTATAAGGCAGTGTAGAGTGAGAAACAGTTCCGATAGAATCGGCCTCTTGCACCCTGAAACGGACCCCTATAACTAGAGCTACATTTTTCAGCGTCTCAAATTGCTGTGAAACCATCACCATTATATCCGACATGATTGAAAATCCCCATGGGTCAAGTTTCAGCTCAAACAGACATTTCAGGAAGAATTTATAGGCGAAATAGTGAAACAGGAGAAGACGCACGCTATTCCCGTGCGGCCACCCTGTAACACTACACCATTAAAGGGACAGTCACGACCAGTGACTTTCAATGCCCATATCTCACTCATCCTAAGTTGGATCGTGCTCATATTTTGTGAGCATGTTCGTCTAGTCATGACAAACGATTCGATATATGGCACGCCCCGTGACGATCCTCGAGCACGAAAAATAGCTAGAGAGAATTTGCTGATATATGAAGAAAGTGCAGGAAATTCAGCAGCATCGTGCCTCGCTCAAGTGGCCAAATCACGCCTCTTGTGAGCTCGATCAATACGATACTAATTCCATTACAAGCATAAGGTCTCGAGCCATCTCTGACCTAAACCCCATACATGATTAACGGTCGGATTCTGCATACGAAGCCGATAAACATACTGCAAATTTCATCATCGGAATCCTTGATTTCAGCAAAAATTCCAACCTCTCAAAATCTTCGTTCGGCCACGGAATCAAGCTACGTTTGGTGCCCCGTGATCGTAGTGGCATGCTCAGTGTGATTCAGCGAAGAAAACACAAAAAAAAATCAAGGACCGAACACACTATTGATCCAAAGTTTCAAGAACTACTCAAATTTTAAGACACATGATCGTGTATCAAAAACACAATCCATGGCTCGAAGTTGGTATCAAATCGATCGTCATACCGAGCCCTATAAGAAACCAATCATCTTAGGATCAACCAGGCATCAAAACGACCCCGGACCAGCCATGCAAGATCACGCAAGTCCTAGGGCAACATAGGGACTGTTTTGAGTTACTTTTGATCATCCAATTTAATCTTTTCTTTTAATTCAATTCAATATGATGGTACGTATATATAAACTTTGCCCCAAATATGGGTGGATGATCAAAAGGAACACTAATTGCTAGAAATTAAGATTAAATTGAATTAAAAGAAATTAGAAAAATGATAGATTTGTCCCTTCCTAACAAGTTGTGGAATTCCATAACAGTCCTTATGTTGCCCTAGGACTTACGTGATCTTGCATGGCTGATCTGGGGTCGCTCTGATTCCTGGTTAGTCATAAGACGATTGTTTTCTTGTGGGGCTCGGCATGGCACTCGATTTGATACCAACTTCAAGCCATGGATCGTGTTTTTAGTGCACGATCATGTGACTCGAAATTTGACTCGTTTCATGATGTTTTTTGGTAATTTATTCACTGAATTACACTGAGCATGTCGTTAGGATCGTGGGGCAACAAACACAGCTCGATTCCGTGCCCGAACGAAGATTTTGCAACTTTGGAATTTTTACTGGAATCTGAAATTCTGGTGATGGAATACGCAGTCGCTTCGTCGGCTTCGTGTATAGAATCCAACCACTCATCATGTAAGGGGTTCGGGTTAGCGATAGCTTGAGACCTTATGCCCATAACGGAATTGGTCTCACGTCGATCAAGCTCGTGAGCAGTATGATCGGCCGCTTAAGCGATGCACAATGCTGCTAAATTTCCTGCACTTTCTTCACAGATCAGCAACTTCTCTCTAGCTTTTCCTCACGCTCGGTGTCGTCACGGGGCCTGCCACATATCAAATAGCTCGTCTTGGCTAGACGAACATGCTCACCAAATTTGAGCGCGATCTGAATTGAGACAGGCAAGATATGAGTGCCAAAAGTCACTATTCATGACTGCCCCTTCCAGGGCATGGAGTTGTAGGGTAGCCGCACGGGAATAGCATGTGACCCCTCCTGTTTCTCTCTTTTGCCAATAACTTTCTTCTTTGAGTGACCGTTCGGGCTGAAATTTGGCCCCTAGGAATTTTCAATCGTGTCGGATCCAATGGGAGTAGTCCCATAGCAGTTTGAGACACCGAAAATGTAGCCCTAGTTATAGGTGCCATTTCAGGGTGCTGGAGGCTGATTCTGCCAGAACTGTTTCTAATCTGCACTGCCTTAGACATGTCGAAATACGACGAAACTTAGTAGGAGACTTTTGAGAGACCTTATGAAGATCTTGGTTGATTCTGAGCTATTCTGAGACTGTCGAAATTTACACTATTTGTTAGGCTTTATTGAGCGAGGTCCCCATGTTGATGAAAAATATCTTCCAACAGTATCCTTGATCACATCCCCCGGAGGTTAAATTCGCAAGTTGATGCACTCGCAAAGCTCAGAGCCACCATTCAATTGTCCTCACTAAGGCCGACGCCTGTTTAGGTAGCAAAGTCGAGGCATATTGAGCTGAGAACCAAAGTGGACACAGACGATGAGAGAATCCTCTTTCCCGAGTGCCAACCTTACCCATTCGGGGAACTTTTGACAACCAAGGATGTCATTAAAGCTAAGAAGGAAATGGCACAAAATCAAGCATCCAATGTCGAAAAACAGGAACATAAGTTCTTCGATCCAATATGCGCAGAAATTGAACAGGTGGAAGATTGGAGAGAACCCATCATTAACTTCATAAAGCATGGTAGACTACCTGAGGATCAAGCCGAGCGTAATGGCATGTGGCGAATTTCTACCAAGTACACCCTCCTTGAAGGTGATGCTCTCTTTTGGCGGTCCTTTGACGGTATCCTTCTTAGATGCGTAGACGCACAAGAGGCAAATAAGGTGTTGGAGGAAGTACACTCAGGCATCTGTGGATTGCATCAGTCTAGCCCTAAGCTTTATGAATGGATACGCAGACTGGGGTATTATTGACCTTCAATGGTTGGTGATTCCCTTAATTATACCAAGAGGTGCCCGGTATTCCAGATGCATTAAAGTCTTATTCATCAGCCTCTGTAGCCTCTACATCCTACAGTGGCATCATGGCCCTTTTCACAATGGGGTATGGACATTGTAGGACCTATTGACCCTCCTTCTGCGATGGGTCATGCCTTCATTTTGGCAGCTACAAACTACTTCCCAAAGTGGGCTGAAGCAGTTCGTCTCAAGCAAGTACCTGGGGCCACGGTGGGTAACTTCGTACGGCATCATATCATATACTGATTCGGAGTACCCGACCGGATTATATCAGACAATGGTCCTCAGTTCAGGAGCTATCATACTGATCACTTAGTTAACCAATTCGGTTTCGAGTGGAAGTACTCAACAATGTACCACCCTCGGGCCAATTGTTTGGCTGAAGCCTTCAATAAGACTCTGTGCAACATTTCAAGGAAGTCGGTGTCAAAAAAAAGAAAAACTAGCTTGAGAACCTTCTTGAAGCCTTGTGGGCCTATCACACTACCACACAAAATGCTACGGACTCTACCCCTTATTCCTTGGTTTATGGAGGTGAAGCAACCCTGCCCCTCGCAATCCAACTCCCCTCGCTCCGTGTTTCCATACATCAAGGACTGACTGAGGGTGAGAGAGTTAAGCTTCTTTATCATGAGTTGGATGCACTTGAAAAAAAGAGGTTGGAGGCTCAGCAGAATCTTGAACTTAATCAGGAGAGCCTTTGACAAGTCAGTCAAAGATCGCTCATTCGCCCATGGGAACCTAGTTTTAGCAGTCAGAAGGTCAATTGTTATGGATGGACGACTCAAAGAAAAGTTTGAATCCAAGTGGGAAGGTCCTTTTATAGTGAAGAAAGTCTCTCCCAATGGGACTTATGTATTAGCATATCCTGATGGAGAAGAGGCAATGCCCCCTATCGATGGGCGATACCTAAAGAAGTGTTATCCCTGATACACTCTCAAAATCTCAATATATGCAACAAAAGGGGTTGAGAATAAAAGAAAGGAAAAGAAGGTGAAAAATAGAAAGAAGCAAGACAGTTCAAACAAAGTTTAACACTTTTATTGCATTGAAAAGGAATTACAAGTTACAAGTCAAAAAGCCCATTATTAGGGAGGTTACAAATGCACTGAAGTGTTGCTCTTGCTTCAGAGGAAAAGAGAGTAGTTGCATTGAAGTGTTGCTCTTGCTTCAGAGGAAAAAGAGAGCCGTTGCATTGAAGTGTTGCTCTTGCTTCAGAGGAAAATTCAGCAGTTGACCCACAGCAAAAGTGGGTGGTCGACTGCCATGGGTTGCTCTTGCATCGGGAGAATGTAGAAGCGCTTTGGATAGAGGATATTAGACATACAAAGAAAACTTCTTTGGTAAGGAACGGGCCTATGATGGAGAGCATGCCCTATTCACAGTGAGAGCCCTTCCACAGAACAACATGGAGATCACAATTGTGATGGAGGACTCGGCTTTCAACAAATTTCATGAGCCAGGCCTTACCATTGGTCACCGCCTTTTGGCTGCACAAGTCATCGTCGTGCATGATTAACGTCGAGCATGACTCAGCGTCATGCATGATCATCGTCGCACATGACTCAACGCCATGCGTGATCATCGTCGCGCATGACTCAGCGTCGTGCATAATAATCGTCGCGTGCAACTCATCGTCGTGCACGACCACAGCCATGCACGATTTGTCGTCGTTCATGAAAAGATCGCCGAGAGGGCATGGGGGTGCAGTTACCGCCGGTCACGACGAGCATTGTGTGCAACCTATCCCCGCACATGTTTGACTGCAACTGTTCAAATTCCCTGTGACCCTTTGTCTCCCTAATGACCATTTAAATTCATGAGACCCTTCGTCTCCCCAGTGACTACCCACTTGCTTGAGACCCTTCGTCTCCCCCGACCGTTACTATTCCTCTTCGGTTTTCCATCAGGAACTCCTCCCGCTAGCCAGGAAACCCCTTGATCTTGTCGAGAAACTTCTTCACTAGTTGAAAACCCACTGTTGTACCTTTCTTCTCCTTGCCGGTGATAGAAAACCACTAGAAAATCATCAGAAGTCCCCTGCTAAAGTCTTCAACCCCTTTCTCTCACTATTTGGGTGTCCCAAAATCACAATCCAGTTCCCTATGCAAGTCGGATTTCCTACAAACACCTCAAGTGAGATGGTTTCCCTGCGTACTCCTACCGGAGCTTTCAAACCATGTCAGGAATACCTTCGTAACGCCCACGTTCATACCGGAGTTCTCACCGGAAGGCCTCTTTCTCTCTCACTATTAAAAAGACACTTAAGAATTTTACCCGAAGGTAAAAATGTAAAAGGGGGTTTTCCCCTTATATAAACGAAGCCCACTAAAAATGCCTCGAGCAAACCAGAAATGTCAATCAAGTCCTGAAGGTCAAGCGGCAATGGGCCGGACCGGGTCAAGCTCAAGCTCGTGGCCCAAATAAAGGTCACTGCCACCCATGTGCTATCTCTACTCATGATAGCATCGAGCACATCATTGAAGGCCAAGCGGCAATGGACCAGACCGGAGGGCTCAAGCTCGAGGCCCGAACACAGATTAACACCGCCGCTACTCCAGCCCTGTGCGCGCTAGTGCCATCCATGCGTAGCCGTTCATGCTACCTCCATGCATTCATCATTGCCGAGCATGCTGACGTCGGGTGTGTCCTTATGCTACATTCTTTCACTGCCGAGCATGCTACCGCTGTGCATGACCTTGTGTCAGGACTTGTCACCACCATATGTGTTCTATCACTATCCCCAGTGGGTCTGCTTCTTGCAAAATCACTATCCCCACTTAGATCCTTTGCCCTCTTATCCCCATGGAGTTAGGTCACCTTCCACAAACCTATTCCCCATGGAGTCTTGCATAATGGTCTAGGTGCATGACCTTAAACTGCATGGTCCAAACTATACAACCTTAAACTGTAGCGAAGGTCTAGTTGAACGACCTTAAACTGCATGGTCCTAGATGCATTACCTTATACTGCACAGCCATGATCCAAGCTATTTGACCTTAAACTGTAGCATATGTCCTAATCGCATGACGTTAAACTGCTTTGCACATGTCTCGAAGGCATGATCTTAAACGTGCCTCCACACATATACACACACAACAGTGCACATACACCACCTTCATAACTCCCCAATAAATTCATCACCATCTATGATTCCCCAGTGTGTCTTACCTGCACTCACAAAATAACGACGAGTTATCCCACCAACCATACTCATCGTCAGCTAGTGGGTCACCGCTATCCACTCTCCATATCAATACCATCCATCGCCACCATGGTCCAGTTGTATGACCTTAAACTATAGTACACGTCGTAGCTACACGACGTTCAAGGGCTTCGCATACCCGGAGGCATGACCCTAAAACATGCATTCATATAAAAAAAATGAAGGGAAATAAAAACTAGGCATGGTGAAAAACCTAAAAGGGCATCTTGAGTAAAAATGGAAGAATAAGGGTGGACATGGCTGCAAGGTCATGGGTAAAAGTGCTCTGAAATAAATGGAGGTTAATGAAAATCGTCGTCACAGTACCACTTCCCAGTCCAAGTGAAACCCGCAAAGGGTGCTTGGACCAATAAACAGGTTGATGCAGTGCTCGCCTCCATAGGCGGCTTCAGCAAGCATCCAGAAAGAAAAATCTCTGGTGTTAGGATGCCCTGATATCAAGACCCAAAAAGACGAGCTTCAAGGAAGAATTCCACAGTCTGAGTCCCAACATGAAAAGGACCCAGAGGTTAGAAGAACTACCAAGAAGGCAAGACATGTTTCATGAAGAAAAGCACCATTCCCAGGAAGTCACTACGGTGAGCTAGGTGAAAGACAAAGTAGCCTCCCTAGAAATAAGAAGCTAAGATGCCGAAGACGCCTCCAGAAGGCTAAGAAAACTGTCAAGCCATACCTTAGACCTGTTACGCAGCAACCAGGATTCAGCCCAAAAGAGGTCGCCTCAAAAAGAGGTATCCTGATTGTCAAAATTACTGACAGAAAGCTGGGTTGAGACCAAATAGGTCGCCTCAAAAATGAGGTACCCTGCCCATCAAGGTTACACTGGGGTAGCAGCAAACGACCACCAACCAAAGGCCCTTCAGCTGACCATCTGAAACAAACAAACAAAATAAATAAAACCCCAGACCAAATGGGAAATGCCCTTAAGCATGGCACTCGACCGTCAGGCCTGATTCTAACCAACGGGATCCACACAAAATCCCCAGTTGATGGAATCACAATATCATCCAATAGGGTGAAGACTTTGAAAGCATCCATCATCATCAAAATATCGTCCAATAGGGTGAAAACTTTAAAAGCATCCCACATCATCAAAAATATCGTCCAATAGGGTGAAGACTTTAAAAGCTTCTCTCATCATCAAAAGTATTGTCCAACAGGGTGAAGACTTTAAAAGCATCCCTCATCATCAAAAATATCATCCAACAGGGTGAGCAAACTTGAAAAGCATCCCTCAACATCCTCTTTTCTCTCTCTCATGTTCTATCTTCTGTCTTTCTTTCTTCTTCTCTGTTTCTTCCTCTCTCTATCTCTTCCTTTCTCTTTCTCTCTCTATTCCCTTATCTCTCTCTTTCTATCTCTCTTTCTCTATATTTTCCTCTCTCTCTTTCTCTCCCCTTTTTTATCTCTTTATCTATCTCTTTCTTCCTTTACCTTCATCTCTTTCTTCCTTTACCTTCATCTCTTTCTCCCTCCTTCAGAGCTGGGTGACACGTAGCCCAGTCATCATCCTTTTTTCAGAGCTGGGTGACATGTAGCTCAGTCATCATCCCTTCTTCAGAGCTGGGTGACATGTAGCCCAGTCATCATCCCTTCTTCAGAGCTGGGTCAGATGTAGCCCAGTCATCATCCTTCTTCAAAGATGGGTGACATGTAACCCAATCATCATTCTTCTTCAGAGCTGGGTGACATATAGCCCAGTCGACATCCCTTCTTTAGAGCTGGGTGACATGTAGCCTTGTCAACATCCCTTCTTTAGAGCTGGGTGACACATAGCCCAATCTTCATCTCTTCTTGAAGAGTTAGTTGAAAGCCCTACTAGCCTTCAAGCAATCACAAGGACCGTCTGATACGGTGAGGGCTTAAAAAATAAATCCCTCGAAATCATAAAAAAGTCTCATGAGGGGGACGACTTCGACATGATCCTTCAAGTGTCTCTTCTCCCCCAAAGTTTCTCTGAATGGATATGCGACAAACACATCTAGATGTCTAAGCATCCTGGTTATAGTGTTACGTGGAATCTCCTCAACGTTGGCATGATTCTATGACCAGGAAGAAAAAAGTAATAAAACCGAAAGAAATTTTCTGAATGTTGTCCTTCTCACTTCTCTCAAAGCGCAACATTCGGTGGGGCAAGCTGTTTAAAGGCATTTTTCAGTACCTTGGGTCCCCAGTGCGGCATAAAAGAAAAGTCGGTGAATAAAGTCCTGATTTATGATGGAACTTTCGACAGTCTCAAAATTTCCCTAAAATAATTATAAATGTTCCTAAGGACTTAAAAAGGTCACCTGCTAAGTTTCGTCTGAATCCAACATGTCTAAGTAGAGAAAGAAACAATTTCAGAAAAATCAGCCTTCTACACCCTCAAATGGACCCTATAACTAGAACCCTATTATCAGAGCATCAAATGGCTATAGGACCACCTCCATTAGATTCGGCACCATTGAAAACCTCTATGGGTCAACTTTCGACTTAAACGGACACTCCAGGCCAAAGTTATGGGCAAAAGATTGAAAACGGGTAGGTTGCACACTATTCCCGTGCGCCCTCCCTACACCAATCTCCATTAAAGGAGACTGGTTTTTACAATTTTGTGTAGTATTTTTGGATCCATATCTCCCTCGTTATGAGTAGGATCGTGCCCAAATGTTGAGAGCGCATTCGTCTCGTCAAGACGAGCATATTGATATTAGCATGGCCCATGAAGACACCCGAGCAGGGAGAAAACCTAGAGAGAAGTTGACGGTTCGTGACGAAGGTTGCAAGAAAATCAGCAGTGACATGTCTCACTCGAGTCGGCACATCACGGTGTTCACAAACCCGATCGATAAGAAACCAGTTGTGTTGCATGCGTAAGGTCTGAGGCTACATCTAGGTCGAACCTCACACATGATGAACAGTTATATTTGATGCATGAAGGTGTTAAATTTGATGCAAATTCTGGCCATCAAAATCCAAATGCCGACATAAAACTCAAAAGTGGAAAATCCTCGTTCGGCCACGAAATCAAGCTATGTTTATTGCAAAATGATCGTGACGACATGATCAATGCAATTCAGTGAAGGAATCACGAAAATACATCAAGAAACGAGCACAATATCAATTTGAAGTTTTCAAGTTTTTGAGTCTCATGATCGTGGCGTAAAACCATGATTTGTGGCTCGAAGTTAGTACCAAATTTATCGTCATGCTGAGCCCAATGAGAAAATGATCATCTTTTTGTCAAACGAACGACGTGGCAACCCCGAATCGACCAAGGAAAATTGAACATGTTCCATGGGAGCAACAGTGACTGTTTTGGAATTTTGTGTTTTATTGGACAAGGGCAAAATAATCATTTTACACCCATTTTTAGATTTTATTTTAATTCAAATAAATTGTATTTTTAATAATTAGACTAAGTTTTGGTCATCCACCCATGTTTTGGGCCCAACTCTATATATACCACGTTATACCTCATTGTAAAGGGCTTTAATTTCATGAATAAAATTTAGATTTTAGCATTGAGATTGTGTGTCATGTCCAGGAGAGAGAGAGAGAGAGAAAAGAAAAGGCTTGATGGCCCTAGGTGAAGGTAAAATTTTCTCTCTCCTCCTCTCTTCTCTCTCCTCCTCTCTTCTCTCTCCTCCTCTCTTCTCTCTCCTCCTCTCTTCTCTCTCCTCTTCTCTTCTCTTTTCTCTTCTCTTTCTCTCTCTTTTTCTTCCCTCTTTCTTCTTTCTTTCTCTCTCTTCTCCTCTCCTTCTCTTTCTTCTCTTCCTCTTTCTTCTCTTCTTCTCTCTTTATTCTTTCTTTCTCTCTCTTCTTCTTTCTTTCTCTCTCTTTCTCACTATTCCTCTCTCTATTTTTCTTTTTCTTTCTCTCTCTTCTCTCTCTCAACATGCACGGTAGTAAGTACCATCGTGCATGCATCTTTTCCTCTTCTTCTCTCTCATATTCTTTCTCTCTCATCCTTCTTTTCTATTTCTCTCTCTTCTTCTCTCTTTTATCTCTTCATCTCTCTCAACATGCACAACAGTAAGCATCGTCATGCATGTCTCTCTCTTTCTTTCTTTCTCTCTCCACCTCCTTTCCTTTTCTCTCTCTTATCTCTTTTCTATTATCTCTTTCCTGTTCTCTATCTTTCCTAATCTCTCTGTTCTTTACTTTTCTATCTCTCTCTTCTTTCCTTCTCTCTCGTCTATTCTTTCTTGTCTCATTCTCTCTTTCCTAATCTCTCTTTTCTTCTTTCCTTTCTCTCTTCTCTCTATTCTAATCTTCCCCTCTCCACTTCTTTTTCTCTCTTCTATCTCATTCTCTCTTTCCTAATCTCTCTCTTTTCTTTCCGGTCTCTCTCCAATCTTTCATTCTCTTCTTTCCTTTTCTCCTCTCTCTTTCCTTTTCATTCTTTCTCATCTTTCCTTTCTCTCTCCTCCCCTATCTTGCAAGGCGATAACTGCCACCGAGCATGACAATCTTTCTCTGCTATATGACCTCCTAGAATGTGTACAATAAGCCGGGCCTTAACCCAAGTGGCGGGCTGGCCCTCGGTCTAAGTTCCTCTTTCCCCGTGTTTTGCATGGCGATGCTCATCGTCGTGCATGACATTTCTTCCTCTATTCTTTAATAAAGGCACAGAACCGAGCTCTTTCTCAAGTGATGTGCAGGGTCATGTCTGAGTCCCTTTTGATACGCAAGGCGATGCCTATTGCCGCGTGTGTCGTTTCTTTTCCCTCTCCTCCTGTCATGGATGGTGAAGCCTATCGACATCCATATTCTCTCTCATTCTCTCTCCTGTCATGAATAGTGGAACCTGTTGCCATCCATGCTTCTTCTCTCCTTCCCTATTTCTCTCTCCTCTGTCATGGACGGCGGAACCTATCGTCGTTCATGCTCCTTTCCCCTTTCACTCTCTTTTGTCATGAACGGTAGAACTCATTGTCATCCATGTTCCCTTCTTTCTCTCCCTCCTGTCATGAACGGCAACGACCATCGTCGTCCATGACTTATCTCTCATCTTTCTCTTGACTTTCTTCTCTCTTTCTTCTTCCTTTTCTCTCTCTTATCTTCTTCTCTCTCTTCTGATCTCTCATCTCTCTTCATTTCTTCCGCTTCTGTTCTTTTCTCTTCTTCTTCTTGCTTACCTCTCTGCCCTTCTCTCTTCTTCCTTTCTCTCATCTTATCTCTCTTCCCTCCTCTTCTCTTCTTCTTCTCTTTCTTTTGTCTTCTTTCATATCCCTCTTCTCTTCTCTTCTTCTTCTCTCTCCTATTTCTCTTCTCTTCTCTTCTCTTCTTCTGAACCCCTACTGATCTCTCTTCTTTCTTCTCCCTCAATATCTCTCTTCTCCTCTTCTTCGCTCTTTTCTATCTTCTTTCTTATCCCTCTTCTCTTCTCTTCTTCTTCTCTATGTTCTCTTCTTCTTCTCTTTGTTCTCTTCTTCTCTTCATTCTCTTCTCCTCTTATCTCCCCTCTTCTCTCTCTTCTCTCTTCTCTCTTCTCTCTCCTCTCTCTCTTTCTTTCTCTTCTCCTTCTCTCTTCTTGTATTTTCTTCTCTTCTCTCTCTTTCTCTCTCTGTCCTTTTTTGTTTCTTCTCTCTCAATATTCTTATGTCACTCTTTTCTCCTTTCTCTTTTCTCCTTCTCTTTCTTCCCCCTTTCTTCTTTCTTCTTCCTCTTTTGTTTGACTAGGGGATTGGCTAAGTCTTACACTACTAAGGCAGTCTTGTTGTCGAGCAGTTTAGCCGTCGTGCCGGTCTGAGTAACCTACTCGTCTTGCTATCACGACAGATTAGCTGTTATGCCATACAGGTCGGTGTTGATTATGTTGTCGAGTAGTTAAGTCGTATCACCGGTCTGAGTTACCGTGCATGTCTTGCTACCATGCTTAGTCAGTCACTACACTAGTCTAGCCATTGTGTCAGTCTAGCCACTCGGTTAAACCTTTCTCCTCCTTCCTCCCTTCATTCTATTTCTTCCTTCTTATCTCTCTCATAATCACCCCAATCTTCATCTTCCCATTCTTTCCTTCTGCGCTTGAACATACACATTTGTGTGTTTTCACCCAAAGATAAGGTGGGGTCCCTTAGCCCACTTGTCTTGTATATTAACCATGTGTGTGTGATCGTAGAAACAGGAGAGTACATTAACCATGTGTGTGTGATCGTAGAAACAGGAGAGTACATTAACCATGTGTGTGTGATCGTAGAAACAGGAGAGTACATGTATGTGTGATCGTAGAAATAGGAGAGTACAGGACAGGGGGTTTTCCATCATGATCTAAGAGGGTGCCCACGCGAGTCAGCCCGAGTGAGTCATAGACCCAGGTGAGGTGTGTCCCGCCTCACACCAAATTTCTCTCTCACCAGTTAATGTATCTGGCCTTGTTCTTTAACAAGGTTCCAAAGAGAGCGGTCTCGGGTTCTCCTTGAAACCCAAAACACGTGCCACCAGGTCATCCCGACCCGGGGGCGAGGTCAAGGCATCTAACCACTCACACCTATTCAGGTTAGGACCTCGGAGTGTGACATCGGGTCAACACTCATGAGGAAAGTTAGGAACGAGGTTCGAGGAACCTATTCCCAGGGAGACCTCACGAGTGTATGGATCATAAAATTCTTGACTCAGATGAAAGGGTTAAACAACCCCAAAGTCATGTATGTGCAATAAAAATCAGGAATGAAAAGAAAGGATTGGTCAATCAAGGATGATCCGACGAGGTAGGTGTCCCCAGTGGAATTGCCAAGCTAGATAGGTGCCTCGATCTCGCCCCCTGGATCGAGTTGACTTGGTGGTGTGATTCTGGGTTCGAAACAAGCTTGGAACCTGAGATCGCTCTCTCAAAAACCGTGTGAAGAAGACACGGGCACGATACCAACTGGTGAGAGAGGAATTAGGGTCATGAGGTAGGACTTACCTCATGTGAGTCCATGACGCACTCGGGCTAACTCGTGTGGGCACCCTCTTTGACCATGAAGAATGCCCCCTGGTCGATGATCATTTCGGAATTGCCTCCCTTGACCTATTTTCTTCTTTTCCTATAGTCACACACCCATTAGCATACAAGGTAAGTGGGTCAGAAGACCCCAGTCTTTGGGTGAATGCAAACAAGTGTGCACATTCAAGGATAGAATGGAGGGACGAAGACCAGTTTAGCTTTCACCTGATTCTTCAGAAGGAGAGAGAGGAAAGTAGGAGAGAAAAGAGAGACGAAAGGCTGGTGTGTCTTTCAACTAGTCTTTCAGAGGTAAAGAAAGAGAATATTTTTAAGATGAAGAACGAAAATGAGGATCAGTCGGCTTTTCACCTAGTGCCTCATAGTGCAAGCAAAAAGAAATAAAGTGAGAAGGCTGGTTTGTCTTTCACTCAGACCCCTCCGAGATATGAAATAATAAAAGTTTAATTTGAGGGAAAGAGGAGAAGGGAAAAAGAAGAGAAAGAAGCATGACACAGACAACGCCTGGGTGCTGTCTGCGAAAGAAGAGAGGGAGGAGAAAGAAGAGACATAGGCTGCAACTGGTGCTGCCATCTGTGTAAGAGAGAGAAGAGAGAAATAACACAGGCAGTGGTTGGTGCTGCCATCTATGTAAGAGAGAGAAGAGAGAGAAACGACATAAGCGACAGCTGAGAGAAGGGAGAGAAATGACAAGCAGTGGCTGGCACTACTGTCTATGTCAAAGAGAAAGAAGGGAGAGAAATGACACAAGTAGCGGCTGGCACTGTCGTCTATGTGTGAGAGAGAAGAGAGAAATAACACAAGCGGCAACTGACACTGCCGTCTATTTAAGAGAAACAAGAAAGAGACAACACAGGCAGCGGTTGACACTGCTGTTTGTTTAAGAAAAACAAGAAAGAGACAACACAGGTGGTGGCTGGTGTAGCTGTCTGTGTCAGAAAGAGAAGATAGAAGAAATTCACAGATGGCGGCTGACATTGTTGTCTATGAAGAGAAAGAAGAAAGAAAGGAGAGACATAGATGGCAGTTGGTGCTACTGTCTATGTTAAAGGAGAGAGAAAAGACAAAGATTTCACAAATGGTGGCTGATATTAAGAGAGGGTAGAGAGAGGCAGAGAAGAAAGAAGAGAGAGAAGAGAGAGACAAAGAAGAAAGAAGAGAGAGAAGAGAGATACAAAGAGGGAAGAGACAAAACACAAAGACTGCAATGAGACCTACCAAATAGGGTAAGGCCACGTTGTTGCCCCTAAGAGGAGAGAGAGAAAGAAAATACAGAGACCGCATCAAGACCCGCAAAAAAGAGTAGGCCCACATTACTGCCCCTGTGAGAGAGACAGAAGGAGAGAAGGTAGAAAGATATGAAAGAAGAAGAAAAAGAATGGAAAGAAGAAGAAAGAGAAAGAAGAAAGAAAAGGAAGAAGAAAGGAAAGAGAGAAAGAGAAAGGAAAGAATAAGAGAAAGAAGAGAAAGAAAGAAAGGAAAGAAGAGAAGCTAGAAAGAGAAGAGAGAAAGAAGAGAGAGAAAGAAGGGAGAGGAAGAAGAGAGAGAAAGAAGAGAGAGGAAGAAGAAAAGAGGAGAAGAGAGAGTAGATTACCTATGATGCTCAAGGGTACCGCTCAAATTCTTCTTTCTCCTTTCTCTCTCTCCCAGCCGTGACCCAAACTTAAGCCACAAGATAATTTTTTATTGATTGCCAGAGGGGGGTCCTTTACATGAGGTGCATACATGCTTATCTAGAAATGGGGCCCAAACATAGGTTTACAATTAATTTTTCACCTAATTGCTGAAAATTAACAATTAAGTGAATTAAAGAAACTCAAAGAAAAGGGGGCAAAATGACAATTTTGCTCCTACACCAACAATATGTAAAATTCTAAATCAATCCCTACAATGGTCGTTCACCCATGCAAACTTTTTGTGGTTGATTCAATGCTTTTTCGATCACCATATGGCCAAAAGAATACTATATTCTTGATGGGATTGAGAAGACGATCCTCTTTTGGTATCCATTTCGAACCATGGATCGGAGTTTTGGCACATGATCAAGGCGTGGTAAAAACAAGGAAATACGTGCGACCTTTGATTTAGGATTCAACCCATTTCTTAGTGTTTTTCGTCAATTTCTTCATTGTAGCATAATGAGCAAGTTGCCAAGATTTGTTTGCAAAAAGAACAGCTCGATTTGAAGTTCAGATGACCATTTTCCAAATTGGGAAACTTTGGGCGGAATTTGGATTCCAATGATTGGAATTTGCCAATGTTTATTACTGATTTCTAGCGAGTCTAACCATCCATCTCATGTGAGGTTCGACCCGGAGCAATCTCTTTACCTTTTGGTCGTAACGGGTCTGATTTTGCATCAATCCGATGTACGAACGTCGTGATGTGAGCGTTCGATCAAGGGGACATGCTGCTGAAAATTCCTTGTTTGATTTCTCCTGGATCGAGCTGTGTCATTGTGCGTGCCATATATCAAATCGACCAGGTCAACGAGATGAACTTTCTTCCAAAATTTGGGCTTGATCCGACTCAGGATGAAGAAGATACGGCCATATGAAGTTTTCCCCCGAATTGGTGTACAGCCTACCCCTTTTGGCTAATTTAGCCATAACTTGCTCCAAAAGCGTCCAAATGAGCCAAAATTTGATACTCGGGAGGTTTTTGAATGTTCTGAATCCAATGGCGATGGTATGGAGACCATTTGATGCTCCGATAATGGCACTATAGCTCAGAGTCCATTTCGACATGATAGAGGCAGAATTTTCCAAAACTGTTTTGTCATATGCACTACCTTAAACTCGTGGATTGCAACAAAACTTGGCAGGTATTCTTAGAACACCCTTAGACATGTTCCTGCATGTTTTTGGGTCATTCTGAGATTGACAAAAATTCCACTTCCGGATCAGTGCTTATTACCCTATAGTTTCCGTAGTCCACATGTGTTTTGGTACCTGTAGTTCTTCATACTGCTCTTTCCTTATTCGCGCCGAGGATAAAAGTGATAAAAAATAGCTTCAAACAATGGTAAGATAGTGAAATCTATTGTAGGAAACTACAGGGGTAATTGTGTAAGAACAGTTGGTCATATTATTACAAACTCTAAGTCACAACTTACAAATAAGAAAATTGCACACGACTTTGGTCGCTTGGGAGAGACTATAAGTCGAAATTTTAACTGAACTCTAAATGTGATATTAGCTCTTCATTAGGCCAGCCACATTAGAGACACCCCCTGAAATTGTAAACAATCTAAGATTTGAACGATATTTTAAGACAATGCATGTGAAAACCCACATGTCATGTGCTACATAAATCTAGTTTTGCCTTTTTGTTATACAAACTAACATTCAATCATAGGATTGCCTTGGAGCTATCGACAACAACCACATCACAATCATAGTTATCAATGATGTGTGTGCTAAGTACCATAATTGGAAGGGTTTCCTATCCCATAATGTCATGGTAGTATCATCCTTTTGACTTAAATTCCAACATGTCCAAGCCGGTTGGCAGGGATTTGAATTGGATTCCAAGGTTTTAACGAATGCATTATCAAGGACATCCTTTCAGGGCCCATGTGGTAATAGTCTTAATGTGTATTACATTGTTATTAATTAGTCTTGCACCATATCGTCACTATCGTTAACATTTGAAGGAGTTTGCCTAAAATATCACAATCAACACTGTAGAGGAATTGTTTAAGCTGCATCATTCATTGTTGCATAACACTGTCCGTTGGATTTTTGTGGCCATTCAAATGCCTTACGAGAGCATATAATCAATTTTTATTATAATGAAACAAAAAACTCTAGTAGGAATACGGTCCAAATAGACCGAGATTGGTAATATTATTGCCAAAACTTAGGCTAGGCTTGATAAGCTAGGCCAGTCGAGTAGGAAAATCCTAAATACCTGAGCATAGAGCACAACCGAGAAGGTTTAACAAAGCTTCCCCTTGATGAGGTCAGAGATGCCTAGGGTAGTGAGCCAAGGGATTGTGTAACCCTTGTGTATGATTGGTGAGCCTGAAGAGACAAAGACCAAAACTTCATCTTATATCATCACATGACATGTACACTTGATAGCTGTATTAGAAAGCAAAGCACCATCGAGGGTGATACGTGTACCTGTGTGAGAGATGACCCCATTTGCACCAATTAAGATATGTGTGCACAATTCTATATGACTTAGGGCTTCTCCCTAGGGGGAACCTATAATTCATAGATTAGAATTGTTTCACATCACCTATTGGCTGATTTTGGTAGCCCAATCATGAACCCTTATAATGGACTAATGGGCATGGGAACCCCTGGCAGTTTGATAAAGTGGTTGTGGTACATAGTCTCTAGTAGAATATTGAGTGCTTCATTAATTTCACTTTTTCCTCGATATAGTTGGCTCCAAATCCCATTAAATTAAGTTAGAATTAATTAATTTGACTACAAATAATTTGTAGATTAATAAAACAAATTTTTAGAAGTCTCTAGATATTTTATTGTTTGAAAACATATTTCTAAATAAGCAAAAACTAAATTTCAATATTTAACTATTCAGAGAGAAAAAAAATTGTAAATGATTTCTAAAAATTATTTTCAAAATTTTGAAAATTAATAAAACACATGGGGGCCCATTATACTCCATGGGCTCCATCATAATATGGCATGTGGGAAGGTACGTGGGGCCCACTTGGGGCTCCATGAGTGGCATGTCCCACCCTTTGCAACCTCCTCCGATTTTTCTAAGGTATATGATGTGTCATTCAATTTTATTGAATAAAAGATGAAGGTTTTATGAGAGAAAGATAAAATATATTTTGACTTTTCAAATAAGCATGTGTAAAAGAATTATAGAAATAAGAAAGGAAAGAGACAAATATTTTTCATGTTTTAAATATTTGATGTGATTAGGTTAAAGAAGCTTAATGATAAGGTTCTAATACATTCCATTAGATCATAATGGCTTATCTAAGCATTGTAGACTAAGATCTCTGACCCCACAGGTCTTCTATGATAGATGGTTTGGATATATTCTCCATAAAGAAGGCTAAACCTATGCATGAGTTTATAAATAGTCTGCTCACAAAAGTGGCATGCCACCCTCTCTCTCTCTCTCTCTCTCTCTCTCTCTCTCTCTCTCTACTACTACTACGTAACTAAC
>NW_006497159.1:1920084-1963065 GCF_000471905.2 Amborella trichopoda
CCTCCTCTCTCTCTCTCTCTCTCTCTCTCTCTCTCTCATCCCCAAAGAGTTAGAAAAATATTCTTGAAAGAAAAGAAAAGAGGCCTCGCCTCCAGTCTTGTAAGTCTAGTGAAGGCCCGATCCATACACAAAGCTTGAGCTTAGTTTATGTTCCACATTGCTCTCTATATTGACGAGTTTCTAGCATAGGCTTCCCATACATGTAAGATTTAGGAAAGACCTTGATCCCATGCGCCATCGGAGGAGGAGACTCGGAGTGGAATTTATCAACTCTAGTTGAGATAATCTTTTTAATATGCAGTTTGTGTTTCTTGTTCCCAATTGAGTCTTATATAATTTTTGGTTATTGAAATAATTATTTAGTGGTAGCAAGTGAGAATCCACTTTGCGATTCATCTTTGTTTATTTTGTAATATTTGGACTTCTGTAAGTGTTTTAGACGGTAGAGAGAGAAGAAAAATTTTAAATTGTATGTACCGTGCTAGTTCATCCTCTCCAACTTTTACTGTTGAACGTATGTTTGGGGTTTTAAAAGCAAAATCTTCCATTTTGAGATCTGTTACAACCTTCACCATTCAAATTCAAGCGAATATCATCCTAACATGTTGTATGCTACATATTTTCATTATAGAGGAAGAGGGCGTGGTTCATGAGAACGAGAATGGAGGCAATGACAAAATCATTGGCCATGACAACAGTGATGGCAATGACAACAGTGATGAGGACGACACCCAATACCTATATTAGGGAGGGGTCAAAGGGAAAGGGATGATTGGGAGAAATTTCGATATGATATTATGCATAAAATATGAGAAGATTATTATGATGTGCTGATTTAGGCATTTATGTATATAAGTATTGTTAAAACTACTACATGTTTGTATTACACGTTATATTATCTTATTCCTATTGAAACGAGTTAACATCGATGCTGTCCTATTTTATATTTATCTTTTGATAATTGCGTTCTATTTCTTAATATCAATTTATATTTGTGTCCATCATCATTTTGTTAGTGTAATTTTTTGTTGATTGATTTGGATATTCGTAGTACTATCCAAATAATAATTTTGATAATAATAATAATAATAATAGTAGTAATAATAATAATAATAATAATAATAATAATAATAATGATAATAATAATAATACCAATAATAGTAATAATAATATTATACAAATACAGAAAAATATTTTAATAAAAGAATAATTTTGAGTGATAGTTCATTGTGTCAAAAATACCATTCTTTTTATCTTTCCAAATATGTTTGAAAAGAGTCTTGTTATTTTAAAATAGGTAGTATAGTTAGTTTTTTGTTAAAAATTAATTGTCTCAAAACCACTTAAAAATTGTGCGGGTCCATTTTGTTAAATGTGGACCTTTGATCTACCATCTTCTATTTCACGTTTTTACCTGACGTGTCTTTTTAACAGCAACTTTCCATCTCGCTATATTGTTCTTAAGGCACTTTTCGATGAGGTGTACAATTCTTTTAAAACACGCTCTCTCTCTCTCTTCTATTTAATCTTCTCTCTCTCTTAGTAATACGCTCAACCTTCTCCCTTTTTCTGCATTTATTTGAAACCATCCCACTGAGAACCCAAAGTCCGTGTATATGGAAGATGGATATATGTTAAATATGAGGTGTTATCCATCGATATATCTCAGGAGAGTTGCAAATAAGAGTATCGTGATCAAGTGAAGAAACCTGACTTTGGGTTTCGTATTTCTTTTCACAAAGCTACTAATCGCTGCTATTTCTAGGATTTTGGATAGTACAGGATTCGCAGTAAGGGTTTGCTAGAAGAAATTGACCCTCTCATGCCTAATTGATCAAGGTTTTGTTGGGAATTCTGGTTCGTGCGTTTATTCATTATAATTACTGCAGTCTAGATTGAATAGCGTCTGGTATAAATCTTACTTATTAGGGTTTCACAGTGATGGTATATCAGAAAACTGAATACCATGAGACTAAATCGGAAGTAGGGCGAGAAGTCATTGCGTGAGAAATGCGCAATTGGCCCTGTACTCGACCTGGCACTACTTGCTCTAGAACAGTCGGATCCATGTCATTGTCCCTCAACTTGAATCTCTTAGCCACTTTGAGGGTCGAGACCTAGACATGGTTCGGATCAACCGAACCAGATGAGCAACTATAAGTGACTTCATTGTCTTGAAAAAATAGTCTGTTTTTAATAAAATTTTGATATCTTGTCCATCATTTTCCTAGTAAAATTATTATCTTCGTCTATTTTTAGAAATTTTAGACATTGTAAATTATTAGAAATAAAATTGATTATTTCTATCTATTATTATGACTTTTAGGCACTGAAAAGTTTATGTGTAAGTGATCTCATTCTCCTGAAAAATAATATGCTTCTAATAAAATTGTAATATTTTCATCTATCATCTTTGTTTCATAAGTTTTATGTGTAACTGACCTCATAGTCTCGAAAAATAATCCTTTATTAAAAATTGTAATAATTTTGTCTACTGTTAAGAATTTTAGACACTGTAAGTTTTATGTGTGTAAGTGATCCCATTCTCTTGAAAATGGTTTGTTTTTAATAAAATAGTGATATTTCTGTCCAACATCTTCATTTTATATATAAAAAAAATGTAATATCATGTCCATCATTTTCATACTGTAAATTTTATGTGTATATGGTATATATTTTGGGTTAAAATTATAATATTTGTTTATTGTTGGTTAGGTGCCTCAATCTCGCGCTCTGGATCTGGAAGATCGGGAACGCTTCACAGGTTTCAGGGAGACTCGGGACGTTTTGAGATCGCTTTCTCAGGAACCTCGTTCGAGAACAAGGGTAGGTATTACCAACCGGTGAGAAAAGAATTTAAGATGGATTCGGGACCTACCCGGGCAGGCTCACGTGGGCACCCTCTTAGATCACGAAGAAAGCCCCCCAGTAATAAAACTTGTTTGGAATCGCCTCCCTTGGCTCGTATTCTCCTATTTTCTGCAATCACACATATATAGAAAAGATTATAAGACAGGTGGGTCAGTAGACCTCACCTGTCCTTTTGGGTGAGCGTACACAGGCGTGTACATTCAAAAGAAGAACGGAAGAACGAGAGAAGAAAGATGGGGGAAGGAAGAGTTTGACCAGGCGGGGAGATCAACGCAGCAACTAAGCTGGTGAATAGTTGGCCTGACGTAGTAGTAAAACGGGCTTGGTGACTCTGACCGACTCACAGAGTTACTACTAGACGTCAATACCGATACTGACTAGCTAGGCATGATGGTTAGTCTGTCATGGCAATAAAACAAGTACAGTAATTCTAGCACAACAACATTACGGCTAGACGACGGGACTATCATAAAAGGCTAATCTCAACCCTTCTTAATCAAACGAAAGGGTAACAAAAATAATGAAAGTCATAAAGAGAGAGTAAGAAGTAAGAGAATAAGAAAGAAAAGAGAAAGAAACAGAGGAAGAGAAAGAAAGAAGGAGAAGAGTGTGAGAGAAGAGAGAAGGAACAAGAAAAGATGGTGAAAGATAGTCGGTACTACGCATCGTCGGTTGGAAAGAGAAGAGAGAGACGGACACAGTCAGCGCTAGGCTTCGTCGGTTGTGTTTAAGAAGTGAGGAGAGAGGAGATTCAGTCAGTGTTAGGCATCACTGGTTGGATTGGAAAGAGAGGAGAGAGATAGATACAGTCGACCTTAGGCTTCATCGGCTGTGTTTAAGAAGTGAGGAGAGAGAAGATACAGTCGGTGCTGGGCATCGCCAGCTGGGTTGAAAGGAGAAGAGAGAAAAGATGCAGTCAGTATTAGGCTTCACTGACTGTATTAAACATAGAAGAGAGAGAGGATGAAGTCAGCGTTGGGCATCGTCAACTGTATTAGACAGAGAAGATGCAGTCGGTGCTAAGCTTCACCGACTATATTAGACAGAAAAGAGAGACAGGATGCAATCGGTGTTAGGGTTCACTGGTTGTATTAGATAGAGAAGAGAGAGAAGATGCAGTTGGTGTTAGGCTTCACTGACTGTATTAGACAGAGAAGAGAGAGAAAGGATGCAGTCGACGCTAGGCTTCATCGACTGTATTAGACAGAGAAGAGAGAGAGGATGCAGTCGACGCTGAGCTTCACCAACTGTATTAGATAGAGAAGAGAGAGAAGATGCAGTCGGTACTAGGCTTCGTCGATTGTATTAGACAGAGAAGAGAGAGAAAATACAGTCAATGCTAGACTTCACCGATTGTATTAGACAGAGAAGAGAGAGAAGATGCAGTCGGCGTTGAGCTTCGCCAACTGTATTAAATAGAGAGCAGAAAGGGAGAAATAAATAAGAACAATAGAGAGAAAGATAGAGATAGAGATGAGAAGAAGATAGAGAAAGAGAGATAGAGATGAGAAGAAGAGAGAGAAAGAGAGATAAAGATGAGCAGAAGATAGAAAGAGTAATAGAGAGATAGAGATGAGAAGAAAGAAAGAAGAGGAGATATAGATGAGAAGAAGAGAGAGAGATAGAGATGAGAAGAAAGTCAGAATAGGAGAGAGAAAGTTACTTTATCGAAGGATATTAGCCCTTTTTTTCTCTCTCCTCTCTCTCTCTCTCTCCGAGACATACTTACAAGCTCAAGAAAAATTTAGAACTTTATTGATTGATCCAAGAAAATGAATCCAACCCTTTTTACAATGAGGCATTGCCTGTGTATATAAAATTGGGCTAAAACATGGATGTACACCAAAAAACTACCGGGAATTGAAGATAATTTCAATTTAATTGAATTAAAAAAAATTCTAAACATGGGTGCAAAAAGACTATTTTACCCCTGCCTAACGTTGTGTGGAAATCCAAAACAGTCATTGTTGTTGTCTGAAAACTTGCGTGATCTTCCATGACTGATCCAGGGTTGTTCTAATGCTCGTTTGATCAAAATATGATTGTTTTATTGTGGGGCTCGGCATGGCGATCGATTTCATACCAACTTCGAGCCATGAATCATGTTTTTAAGCCATGATCATGAGACTTAAATTTTGGATGAATCTTAAAAACTTTAGATCAATTGGGTGCTCGTTCCTTGATGTTTTTCTTTAGTTTTTTGGCTGAATCACACTAAGCATGCAGTCACGATCAGGTTGCAACAAACGCAGCTCAATTTTGTGTCCGAATGAAGATTTTATCGTCTTGAGTTTTTTGCTGAAATCTTGAAATTTGGCGGTCGAATTTTACCACATATTTGACGCCTCCATGTGTGAAATCCAACCGTTCATCATATGCGAAGTTCGGACCATAGATAGTCACAAACCTCACGCACATAATGCAATTAGTTTCATATCGATCGGGTATGCGAGCGTCATGATTTGTCAGCTCAAACAAGGCATGCTGCTGCTGAATTTTTTTCAACTTCCTTTCTTCACAGATCAACAACTTCTCACTAGTTTTTCTCCCTACTCGGGCATTGTTAAGGGGCGTACACCTATTGAATCGTTCATCTTGATGAGACGAACACGCTCACCAAATTTGGGAGCGATCCGACTTGCAACGAGTGAGATATAGGCCTCGAAAGTAACTACTAGTAACTTTAAAAACAACCACCTTTAATGGTGTTTTGGTGCAGGATGGCCACACGAGAATAGTGTGCGGCCAACCCCATTTTTTTATTTTACCCATAACTTTGTCTTGAAGTGCCCGATTAAGCCGAAACTTGACCCATAGGCGTTTTCGATCTTATCGGATGTAATGGCATTGGTCCCACAGCTGTATGACACACCAGAAATATATTTCTAGTTACGGGGTCCATTTCATGGTGCTAGAGGCCAATTTTTTCCAAAACTTTTCTTTGTGTTTATTGCCTTAGACATATTTGATTGTGATGAAACTTGGCAAGTGGCCTTTTGAAGTGTTGATAAAGCTCTTGACCATTTTTAAGGTAATTAGGAGATTGTCGAAATTTCTATTTATTTTGTAAGCTTTATTGACGTGCTTCCTCTTTATTCCGCATCAGGGACCAAGGTGTTGAAAAATGTGTTCAAACAACTTGCCTCATCGAATGTTGCGCTTCGAGAGAAGAGAGAAGGATAACATTCGAAAAAGTTCGACTTTATTACTTTTTTCTTCCTAGCCACAGGACCACGTGAACACCAAGGAGATTCACATAATGGTGTAACTAGGATGCCCAGACGTAGGGATGCATTGTTTGCGGGTCCATCCATGGAGACTTTAGGGGGAGAAGAGACTTTTTTTAGGGATCTTGTCGAAGTCCTCACCCTCATGTGGACTGTTTGTGATTCTGAAGCTGAGGATTTTGTACGGACCTCGTCAGTCATAATCAGACCCGTCTGGCAATTGAGTGTCATGTCGAAGGGCATTGTTCCCATTTGGCCTGGGTTTGTGTATATCCTCCGGTGTTGAGCCACGTTTCAAGGATTACGTGAATAGTATGCTGAAAGCCTTGCATCGGTGTCATTTGCTTCGTACATCAGTCATTCCTTGCCGAGTATGGTACCTCAGTTTATCGAGATAACCAGTTTCAGTACAACCACCCCTTCCCATTGCTTTGCAGCTGCGACAATCATTTGATTGCCACTCCAAAGTCATGACTGACTAGTTATTCCTTGACGAGTAGGGTAACTCAGTTTATTGAGATAAACATTTTGGGTACAACCACCCCTACCCACTGCTTTGCAGCTACGACAATCATCTTATTACTGCTCCAAAGTCATGGTTGGCTTAGATTCATTGGGGCATCTCTAGCATCTTGGAAGTGTGTTGGTGACCTTGTGAGAATGATGCTCTTCTTCATGAGACTTGTCTTTCTGTCTTGGTGAGTATTCTGTCTTTCGAGTCTTTTTTGCAACTAGACTCAGGCTGTCGAAATATTTTCCTTAGAGCTCGAATTTTTAGATCCTGGTACTGTAACACTAGGGTTTTTTTCTTTTTGAGTGAAGGCTGAAGCCACCTGTTGAGGCGAATGTTGTATCAACCTGCTTAGTGGTCCAAGCATCCTTTATGGATTTTCGCTTGAACTTGGAAAGCGGCGTCGTAGAGACGGTTTTCACCAACTTCCTTTTATTTGGGGCTCTTTTACCCATGACTTTCAACCATGTCCACACTTTTCATACATTTTTACTCATGATGCCCTTTCGGGTTTTCACTGTGCCCGGTTTTTATTCACGAAACTCTTTTACTCATAGTTTCGTGACCATACTCGTCCGTCATTTTTACCCATGATGTTCCTTTATTAAGGTATACACCATGCCCGTTATTTCATTCTTCTTTTTTTTTGTAAATGCTTGTTTATGGTCATGCCTCTGGGACTTGCGCAAAGCAATTTATCGTCATGCGGCTAGGACGTGCACTATGGTTTAGGATCACACAGCTGGACCATTATGGTGATGAACAACAATCTATGAAGGCTATGGAGTGAGTATGGTGGTAGTTTTAGCTCACTTTTGGGGACATGGCACAAGGCGATCTATGAAAGATGGATTATGTATGAAAGGTGAGTGAAAAATGGTGACCCACTAGCTTACGACGAGTATAAGTGGCGGGATGGTTCGTCGTTTTGTGAGCGTGGGCGAGACTCACTGGAGAATGATGAGAATGATGGTGAGATAGTAAAGGTGGTGCGTGCACACGATCAAATCGGTTTGGGAAGACATGCGTGAAGATGCACGTAAAAGGTGTGTATGCGTATATGGGGTCAAGTTTAAAGGTCATGCCTCCGGGACCTATGCAAAACAGTTAGACCGTGGTTATGCGGTTTAGAGTCATGCAACTGGGACCATGCAGTTTAAGGTCGTGCAACTAGACCTCCGCTACAGTTTAAGGTCATATAGTTTGGACCATACAGTTTTGGGTTCATGCAACTAGACCAAGGCTGTGCAGTTTAAGATCATGCAGCATGGATCAAGGCTTAGGTCACCATGTAGGTGAGAGTTCATGGGAATAGGTCTGTGGGCAGCAGTCTGGCTCCCTGGGGATAAGATAAGATAGGAAAGTTGACCTTATTGGGGAAGAGGTGACAAATGTGGGTCTTTTATAGGCATGAGAGATCACTGGGGGTTGCAGCAGCAAGAATGACCCTAACTCTACTGGGGATCGTAGAATGCGGTATGAGCATGACTCTTTTATTGGGGATGAGGAGTCATGACCTGATTTTGATCGACCTAGGTTCAACTTTACTCGGGGTAATAGGTAGAATCAAGGTGCAATTTTACTGGGGATAGGGATAGGACACACAAGGCTTCGGCTTGGAGTAGACGACAATAGGCTGCTTGAAATACAGCCAGCACTAAGTGCAGCAGCCCTTGTTTCTTGAGACTGCTTAACCGACGATGAGTCTTCGAAAATGCAATCGGCGCTGAAGACGGCCAACACTGCTTTTTAACCAGTCAGCCGACACTAGATTAAAAACATAGCTGGCACTGAGTTGCTAGACACATAGCCGACAATGTGCTATCGCTTAGAGATAGTCGGTGCTGGGTTGTCGAGCACACGGCCGGCGCTGTGGTTGGTGAAATACTGCCAAGGCTAGGTAACTTCGATCGCACAGCCGACGCTGGGTATGGATCTATTTTTGGGACATGACCCAAGCCTGACCCGGTCCAGCCCTTTTGTTGGAATTTTGAAGCCGTGATGAGAGTTACCTCGGGCCTCGGGTCAAAGCCCGACCCGATCCATCATCACTTGGCTTTCCTTGGACACGACTGGGATTCCCATTTTGTGATGGGCGTTTGAGGTTAGCGTTGGCTATATAAGGGGGTAAAACCCCATTTTCTTCACTTTTCATGGAGGGTAAAAACTTAAAAAAAAAATTTCTTTAACAATGAGTAGAGGGTGCCTGGTAGAAGTGTCAGCAAGAAGTGGGATTCCAGCAAAGGTTTTGCTAGGAAGGTTTCAGCGATCGAAACTCTACCGGGGATTGGTGAAGTTGCAGGAAAATGGAGCAAGAAAAGAAAGTTCTTTGGGGAGTTTTTCGTGAACTTAGGGGGAGTTACCGAGGGTTTCCGGACAACTTAGGGAAAGTTGTAGAGGTTTCCGGGGGTGTAAGTGTTTTTTTTTAAGTGGTTTTCCAGGTGGTAGAGGTGTTGCAGAGGGTTCCCGGTGGTGCCTGGATAACTTTTTGGGCACAGTACGATAGTTCTGAACCGTCGCAAGGGGTTGACCGTCACAGGGGAAGCGAACGGTTGCGAGAGGTGGACCATCACGGAAGGTCGACCATTGCAGGAGGTGGATCGTTGTCCTTGGAAATCATGCGACCATTAAGGTGTAGAAACTTAGGCTTAAAAAACGAGGAGTCTCGGGAAGCGAATAGTCGCAGCAAGGCCAGCGCTAACAGAAGCACAACTAGCGTTGACACAGTCGGCACTGATCCTCAAGAAAGGTAGTCGGCATTAAGAGTTAGGAGCACAACAGGCGCTAGCCTTTGGAGGGCACAGGCGGCAGTGGCTTCAGATGGCGCTCATCAGCAGGTGTGGCCTATCATGATGCGCATAGTGATGCTTGCATGTGGCAATAAGTTACATGTGGGATTTGCAGCGCTTGGTGATGAGCTACGTATGGTGATGTTCATGCGTGGCGCTGACATAGGGCTGCAAAGGGTGGTGAATGATGGTGAGGCATGGCTCGTGATACCTATTGGAAGCCAAGTCCTCCAGCACAACAATGAAGTCTATGTTGTTCTGTGAACGGGAATCCACTGTGAACAGGGTATGCTCTTCATCATAGGCCAATTCCTTGCTAGAGCAGCTTGCTTTGTATGTTTGATCCACATGTCGAATGAATCTTGCATTGTCTGTTTGATATACAAGTCAGATGAGATATCTAACTTGTATGTTTGATGTACATGTTGGATGAACTGAAGCTAACTCCTTTGAGTGGTTTTGCGTAGCCTTCTGGCCTGTAATCGTCCTCTTACTCCAAGTGGTTTTGCTTTTTCATCATGAGGAGAGTATTTTCCTCGGTGGATTTGCTTCTTCTTCATGAGGAGAGAAATTCTTTTGGCCTGTAACCGTCTTCTTATCTTCAGATGCAAGAGAAAATCTACAGATTTTGGTTTGTAACCGTCCTCTTATCCTCAGATGCAAGAGAATTGTAACCTCACTAATAATGGGCTTTTTGGCTTGTAAACTGTAACTTGTTTTTTCTGCAATAAAAGAGTTAGACTTTGTTTGGATGGTCTCGGTTATTTTTGTGTTGAGTCATTTTCCTTTGAATACGGTCACGAATAGTACTTCTTTAGGTATCGCCCATTGATAGGGGGCATTGCCTCCTCCCCCTCAGGATGTGATAGTATATAGGCTCCATTTGGTGAGACCTTTTTTACTATAAAGGGACCTTCTCACTTATGCCCAAACTTCCCTTTTTACTGGCCATGCATAGCAATAGGCATCTTGATAGCTAAAACTAGATTGCCACTGGTGAATAAGCAGACCTTGACAGACTTATCAAACGCCCTCTTCATTCTCCCTTGGTTGAGTTTAAGGTTCTGCTGAGCCTCTAGCCTCTTTTCGTCAAGCACATCCAATTCTTGATACCGAAGTTTGGCTCTCTCATCTTCGGTTAATCCTTGATGTATAGCGACACATAATGAAGGAATCTAAATTTCGAGGGGTAAAACTGCTTCACCCCCATAGACCAAAGAGTAAGGAGCGGTATCAGTAGCATCTCGCGTAGTGGTACGATAGACCCATAGTGCTTCGGGAAGCTTCTCGTGTCAGTTCTTCCTTGCCTTTGATACTAACTTTCTTAAAACATTACACAGAGTCTTATTGAAGGCCTCAACCAAGCCATTCTCCCGAGGGTGGTACATAGTCGAGTACCTCCATTCGAACCGAACAGGTTAACCAAGGGATCAATGTGGTGACTCTTAAATTGAGGACCGTTGTCAGATATAATCCGGTCGGACACTCCGAACCAATATATGATGTGATGTCAATGAAGTGGGACACCGTTGTCCCAGAAACTTGCTTAAGGGGGACCGCTTCAGCTCGCTTACAGAAATAATCTATTACAGGTAGAATAAAAACATGGCCCATTACTGAAGGAGGGTCAATAGGCTCTATGATGTTCATGCCCCATTGTGAGAAGGGCCACGATGCAACTGTAGGGTGTACGGGCTTTGGAGGCTGGTGAACAAGGCTCAAGTGTATTTGACACACTTGGCACTTTTTAGCATAGTTTAAGGAATCGACGATCAAGGAAGGCCAATAGTATCCCAACCTGCGTATTCATTTATAGGGCTTAGGACCGGACTAGTGTAGTCCACAAATACTTGAGTTGACTTCTTCTAACACCTTATTTGCTTCTTGGACGTCCACACATCTAAGAAGAATACCATCAAATGACCGTTTGAAGAGAGCATCTCCTTCAAGGAGGGTGTACTTGGTAGACATTCGATGTATGCTGTTGCGTTCGGCACAATCTTCCAGGAGCCTGCCATGTTTTTGGAAACTAGTGACGGGCTCTCTCCAATCTTCTACCAGTTCAATTTTCATGCATATTGGATCAAAGAATTCTGGTTCTTGTTTCTACCCTTATCTCCTTGACTCCGTGCCACTCCTTGTTCAATCTTAATTACTTCCTTAGCTGATAGAAGCGCTCCAAATGGATAAGGAGGACACTCTGAGAAGATATTTCTCTCGTCATCCACGTCGACCGCCGTTCTTAGTTCAATGTGTCTCCATTCTATCACCCAAAAAAGCGTGGGTCCTGATGAGGACAACTGAATTGTAGCGTCAAGTTTTGCAAGTGCGTCAACTTGTGAGTTTAGCCTCCTGCGGATGTGACTCAGGGATACGTCCTCAAACTGAGCCATATACGATTTTATAGTATCATGATAGGGCATGAGTGTGTCTTTTCTCACATCATATATCCCTTTGAGCTGCAGGATAACCAACTCAGAGTCGTCATAGATCTTGAGTTGCTTCAAGTCTAGGTCAAAGGCTATCTCCAACCCAATATAAGGGCCTGATATTCTGTCTCATTATGAGAACTAGATCCCGTGAGAGAGAAAGAAAGTGGTAATACTCCTCCTTTCAGAGTAAGGAATACGACTCCGGCTCCTCCTCGAACAGAGTGAAAGGCTCAGTCGAAGTACATTTCCCATGCATAAAGAAGCTCAACACTGAACACTTCTTCATCAAGGAGGTCGCTTGAGAGAGGATATTCGGCTAGTACGGGGTGAGCTGCAAGAAAATCAGCCAAGGTTTGGCCCTTGATGGCTTTTTGTGGGACATACGTAATTCGAATTCCATCAGCAATAATGCCCACTTAGCAAGACGTCCTGACAAGCATGGACGCATCATGAGAAACTTTACAGAGTCTGCTTTTGATATAAGTTTCACTTCATGAGCAAGTAAGTAATGGTGGAGTTTTTGTACTGCAAAGATCAGGGCCAAGTACATCTTCTCAATAGGGGATAATTCTTCTCGGCCCCTTGCATCCTGCGACTGAGGTAATATAACGCAAACTCCTTTCCCTCGTCATTGTTTTGTGCCAACAATACCCCGAGTGACTCGTCCAGAGCAATCACGTATAGGATAAGGGGTTTTCCCAACATTGGTGTAGAGAGCACTGAAGAGTTGAGTAAATAATGCTTGATTTCATCAAGGGATCCCTGACATGCTTTATCCCAGATGAATGGGGTATCTTTCTTTAGCAGGTGTGTAAAGGGTTTATAGCGACGAGAGAGATTTGAGATGAACCTACGGATGTACGCTAGCTACCCTTGAAGGGAGCACAATTCTTGCAGTGTAGTTGGTGATGGCATTTCTTGTATCACTTTGATCTTGACTGGCTCAACTTCAAGCCCTCAATGTTTGACGATGAACCCCAAAAATTTTCTCGAACTCATGCCCAAAGTACATTTTAGCGGGTTTATTTTAAGTTGATGAAAGCGCAACCGCTTGAATACCTTTCAAGGTCTCTCATGTGAGCATCCTTCTCTTCGGATTTTACCACCAAGTCATCTACATAACACTCTACTTCTCTATGCATCATATCTTTGAAGATGGTCGTCATTGTGCTTTGGTATGCGGCATCAACGTTCTTTAATCCAAAATGCATCATCGTGTAACGGAAGACCCCTTTTGGAGTTAAGAACGTAGTGGCTTCTTCATCTTCAGGCGCCATCTGTATCTGGTTATATCCAGAGTACCCATCTATGAAGGAAAAGATCAGGCAGTGGGCCATAGAGTCAATGAGCATCTTGGTGAATGGCAATGGGAAGTCATCCTTGGGGCAGGCGGTATTGAGGTCACGAAAATCAATGCAAACCCTAATTGGTCATTCTTCTTCTTGACTGGAACAACATTTGCTAGCCATTTCGGGTACTTAACTTCGCGAATAAAGCATGCTTGTCTAAGTTTGGTTACTTTGGCATCTATCTGCATTTTGAGGTCAGGCCTAAACCTTCCTGATTTCTTCTTGATCGGTTTAACAGTCGGATCAATGCCGAGACGGTGAACGACAACTTGAGGGTCTAAACCAGGCATCTCATGGTAATGACAAGCAAAGACGTCTCGGTTTGTTAGCAAGAAGGTAGTGAAATCTTCTTTCTCTTTTGGAGACATATTCGTCAAAATGAAAGTGAGTATGGGGTCTGCTTCGTCTCTAAGATTTATTTCTTCGAGTTCGTCAGCTGTGGCTTGACCGCCTTCTTCCCATTCTTCTGGGGCCTCCTACAACTCTTCATTGTTGTTTTTAGGTGTATTTTGATTGACCTCAAGTGTAGAACCCACAATCTTGACATCTCTGCCTCTGATAGAGGTCCAGGGAGAATCATAATTTCTGCACCTTCCCGAGATTGAGGAACGGAAGGGTCTTCCATAATCATAGATTGTTTCCCAAGCTGCAGGAGTTCGACTTGGAGTTTACAGGGAATTTGAGGTTCAGCAATGGTGATGTGAAAAGCGTCCTCGTATGAATCACACAGTAATTGCACGGGTGCCTGCAGTGTTTGCCTCGTGTTGGCTGGTACTTAACAGACTTGTACCATGTGGCAAGTTTCTTGAGAGTAGAAACTTTGCCCCCTTGACTCTCTCAGTCTCTGCTCAAAGTTAGGTTCAGGGGGCCACTGGGGTTTCTTTGGCTTTGACTTTTTGTGCTTCTTTGAAGAAGGTGGTTGTGCTTTGGCTTTAACTACTAGGGCATCAACGATTGTTACGAATTTTACTGCCTGTACCAAGGTCTTTCTCAATCGTTTCGGTTGCGTCTTGCTTGTATTGATTCCTTCGAATTCTCGTTCGAGAGCCTTGAAGTTTGGGCATATCAAGGTTGTACCTGTAGGAGCCATAAAAGAGGAAGGATGAGAAGCAAAAGAAGAAGAAGGAGAAGGGTTAGAAGGTGGGGGACTTTTAAGGTCGTTCCCCTCATCAGACCGATCTGGGCAGCTTTTTACGTCATCACCAGGGTTGGACGGGTGCAAGGGATCTTTTAGGTCTTTCCCATGCTTAGACCGTCAGGGAGTGCTTTTAACGTCGTCACCCTCATTGGACGTACTCTAAGTGGAAGATGGTACGAGAATATCTTCTTAACAGGACAAAGAAGGAGGAAGGATCATGCTAGGGATAAAGTCCAGTAAAGTTGGCAGTGGAGGAAGGGGTCTGAGAAATTTCTGCTCAACTGGAGGTTGAGCCTCTTGTTTCTCTGGCGAGTAGCACTTGGTGCCCGTCTTCTTCTGGTTTTTTGAGGTGGTGTTTGATTCGTCTCGCTAAGCTTGTGAACCGCCCTAGTTTGGTGAACTGCTTCTTGTCTTAAGGACTTGAGTCTACTTCACCCATGGTGGACTATCCATGGCTGGGAAGTTGAGGGTTTCGCAGAGTCTGAGTCATTGATGGGAAGGTCCTGCTTTGGGAGATCCTCTTGCCCCGATGGAGTGATTTGAGGATCACTTACTGGAATGTTGTAAAATTCCTGATATTCCCGTATTTTCTTTTATGAATATATCATGAAAATTGGTGCATTCCCACAAGTAGTGACCTCATACCAGGTGATACGGACACCAACGGTCCTCTATCCCTTTAGTAAGGAGACGGGGTTGCCTTGCCTGCTTCAGTGTGATTATGCCTTTCTGAAGCATTATAATGAAGAAGACGTAAAGGATATCAGGCATTTCATCTTCCACTTGAATGGTTACGGCATGGGAGGCCTCGGCTGCCCCGAAGGCCTTCTTTAAGTCTTCAAGCTTTTATCTGACCCTTCTGAATCAAGACCTCGATGATATCTTTCAGCGTGTAGCAGTCATTCGTGGGATGATTGATCTTCCAATGGTAGGCACAATAATTCGCTTGAGTGTCAAGGCCAACTTGCTTGGGGAATTTGGCTTTTGGAAGCTGGATCATGTTCTGTTAACAACTGGAACAGCACAGGGACCCATTCCTTCTCAAAGGTGTAGAGTTTGTTCCTATGCCTGGTCAAATAATCACCCCGATTAAGGATGGCCGGCGGGGTACCCGATTGTATGATTGTTGTTGCTTGCCTCCCTGGGGCGTTGTTTTCGTTGTGCTCACCCTTTTAGATAGGTCCAAAGTTTGGGAGGGAACCTTCTTTGAATCAGTGATTGTGACAACTGCACTGATTACTCATTTTTGTTGGTTGCCATGTGTGTTGTTTCGAGAGCTACCATTGCCTCAGTTATTTGCTGAGCTTGCAGACGATTGTCATGACCCACCGTGGTGGCATGATAAACTTTCTATGCGGACTGATCTAAAGATTAATTCTGACATGGAGGTCGGATAAGAGGCCTCAACATGTAGAGCGATCTCGATTCTCATGTTCCGCACGTAAGTTTGGACTGCTTCCTTCTCGCGCATAGGATTAGGAGGACAAGAAGCCAAATTTCTCCATCTTGATATGAACTGGTCCATGGGCTCATCGGGGTTTCTAGTTAAGATGAGAAGCTCGATGGTTTAACTCTCTCTCGACCTCATAGAAACACTGGTGGAACAGTTTCTCCATTTCCTCCCACAGATGTACTGAGTTTGGAGGAAGCTGAGCATACCACTGAAAAGCTGGGCCGTCAAGGTTTCCACAAATTGACGGAGAAGACGTCTCTCGTCAACCACTTTTTCTCGACATGCTACCTGAAAGTGGGCAATATGCTGGTTTAAGGATGTGGTTCCGTTGAATAAAGGAAACTTCCTTTTCTTGTAATATGAGGGAAACGGGACCTGGTCAGTGTATGAAGGGTATGACTTTTGGTAAAGGGTCGCACCATGTATCCTTGGGATTTGTCTATTCTTTAGGCTATGGGTCACCATAGCATCAATGTCCGCTTAAGAGACAAGATGAGGGAGAAAATTGTCTTGTGAGGAAGAGGGAGAGGGCTGCCTTGGAGGTGCACCATCAGAGTGATGGGAAATTGACCTCATGGTTAGATGACTGACGTGGGGCGTCTATACGATCAATCTTTTCCATCATCGCAGGTACCATTTCCTCAAATTTGTCCATCCGCTCTTCCTGCGCGTCACCAGGCTTGCTTACAACCATTACACTGATTGTTTCTCTAACGAGATCAGCGTTTGTTACAATTGAGGGCTTGCGAACTTGACGAGCAGTGCGCGGTAGATCGATCATCAGGGGGTTAGCATGCCTTGATTGGACTCGACTTTAGTATGCTGATCGCGTGAGGACCGGTTCTCAACGGTCTTAGGACCATGGCTGACGAGTGGCTGGGTCACTTTCTAGATAATTAACCATAGTGCAAGGCTCATGGAGCTTTCTTCGGCCCTGTCATTTGAAGAGGGTAAAAGGGGTTCAGGCGAAGAGGACCCTCAAAGAGGGTTGCCCTGACCGCCTTGGTCATTTCTTTGGTCAGAATTCGCAGACCTTTATCACGTTTAGCCTTGAGGTTTTGATGGACCTCACACCAAAACTGCGATCTGGGTTGTGACTGATTAGCTCTTATTGCACAAGAGAGAGCTGCCTCCATCAGGTGCGGCAAAGGATGAGGGCCAGGGACTGGAGTCATCTTGGGCCGGGGAGGATGAAGGACTAGATCTTCGATCAGATCATTGCCCCGAGCTCTCTTGTGGGCTTCAGAGATACGACCAAAGTGACAGGGCTGGTTCAAGATGGTACTCTTGGGGAAAACCTTCGAGTACCAAGGCTGAAGGTGCTTGCTCGAAGAAGGAGGGGCAGGCAGGAGCAGGGTTGACTCATGAGGAGGCTTGAGTCGAGGGCGAGGGGACTTCTGTGATGGCAACGCATGTGTGCCTCTTAAAGAAAGATCATGGGGGACCTGGGGGTCTGCCGGGCTCATGCAAGTGGTCTGGCCTTAGAAGGCCTAGAACTACGTGCAGGTGTCTGTAAGAGAACAGGTAGAGGACTGCCCCTTACAAGGTGCGCTTGTGTGTGCAGAGTAGGAGGACGAGGAGGTTGTCTCCTGTGTACTTGGGTTGGCAATGACGGCGTTGCCCCGAGCAGTGAGATGCATATGATCAGTGTGCACAAGACTTGATATTAGATGGTCTAATCCTGGATCCTAAGGACAGTCGTGAACGCAGGGACAAGAAAATCCCCGATTCAGATAAATGGGTTACAGAACCCACAAGCCATAAAGTGTGAAAATATAATGAGAGCAGATAATAAAAGAAGAAACTAACCAAACAAGAACGTCTGACTAAGGGGTAGTAAGTCCCTAGTGGAGTCGCCAAGCTGGTTAGGTACCTCGATCTCGCCCTCCAGATCTGGATGATTGGGCGGCACGCGTCTCGGGTTTCGGGGAGACCCTGGATGTTTTGAGATCGCTCTCTTTGGAACCTCGTTCTAGAACAAGGGCAAGTATTACGAATCGGTGAGAGAAGAATTTAAGGTGGGTTCGAGACGTACTCGGGCTGGTTCACGTGGGTGCCCTCTTAGATCACAAAGAAAGACCCCCAGTAATAAAACTGGTTCGAAATCGCCTCCCTTGGCTTGTATTCTCATGTTTTTTGTAATCACACATGTATGGCAGAGCTTATAAGACAGGTGGGTCACTAGACCTCACCTAGCCTTTTGGGTGAACGTACACAGGCGTGTACATTCAAAGGAAGAAGGCAAGAATGAGAGAAGAAAGATGGGGTAAGGAAGAGTTTGACCAAGTGAGAGATCAGCGCAGTGACTAAGCTAGTGAATAATTGGCATGATGTGGTAGTAAAATGGCCTCGTGACTCAACCCGGCTCATAGGATTACTACTAAGCGTCAATACCGATACTGACTAGCTAGGCACGATAGTTAGTCTATCATGGTAATAAAGCGGGCACAGTAATTCTGGCACCACAACATTACAGCTAGACGACAGGACTATCAAAAGAGGCTAATCTCAACCCTTCTTAATCAAACAAAAGGATAACAGAAAGAATGAAAGTCATAAAGATAGAGTAAGAAGTAAGAGAATAAGAAAGAGAAGAGAAAGAAAGAGAGGAAGAGAAAGAAAGAAGGAGAATAGTGTGAGAGAAGAGAGAAGGAAGGAGAAAAGAGGTTGAAAGACACAGTTGATACTACACATCGCCGGCTGGGTTGGAAAGAGGAGAGAGATGGATACAGTCGTCGCTAACCTTCGTCGGCTGTGTTTAAGAAGTGAGGAGACACAGTCGGCACTAAGCATCGTCGCCTGGGTTGGAAAGAGAAGAGAGAGACGGACACAGTCGACACTAGGCTTCATCAGTTGTGTTTAAGAAGTGAGGAGAGAGAAGACACAGTCAGTGCTGGGCATCGTCGTCTGGGTTGGAAGGAGAAGAGAGAAAAGATGCAGTCGGTGCTAGCCTTCGTCAACTATATTAGACAGAGAAGAGAGAGAGGATGCAGTCAGTGCTAGGCTTCACTGATTGTATTAGACAGAGAAGAGGGAGAAGACACAGTCAACGCTAGGCTTCACTAACTGTATTAGATAGAGAAGAGAGAGAGGATGTAGTCGGAGTTAGGCTTCACCGATTGTATTAAACAGAGAAAAGAGAGAAGATGCAGTCGACGCTAGGGTTCGTTGACTATATTAGATAGAGAAGAGAGAGAGAGGATGCGGTCGGCTTTAGGCTTCACCGACTGTATTGGACAAAAAAGAGAGAGAAGATGAAGTTCACATTAGGCTTCACCGACTGTATTAGATAGAGAAGAGAGAGAGTATGCAGTCGGCACTAGGCTTCACCGACTGTATTAGATAGAGAAGAGAGAGAAGATATAGTAGGCACTAAGCTTCACCGGCTGTATTAGATAAAAAAGAGAGAAGATGCAGTCGGCGCTAGGTTTTGCTGACTGTATTAAACCGAAAGCAGAAAGGGAGATATAAATAAGAAGAAGAGAGAGAAAGAGAGAGATAGAGATGAGAAAAAAAGAGAGAGAGATAGAGATGAGACGAAGAGAGAGAAAGAAAAATAAAGATGAGAAGAAGAGAGAGAAGAGAGAGAGATGAGAAGAAGAGAGAGAGATGAGAAGAAAGAAAGAAGAGGAGATAGAGATGAGAATAAGAGAGAGAAAGAGAGAGATGAGAATAAAGAAAGAAGAGGAGAGAGAAAGAGGGAGGAGAGAGAAAGTTACCTTATTGAATGGTACCGACCATTTTCTTCTCTCTCATTTTTCTCTCTCCGAGACGTACCCACGAGCTTAAGCAAAATTCAGAACTTTATTGATTGATCCAAGAAAATGAATCCAGCCCTTTTTACAATGAGGCATTGCCTGTTTATATAGAATTGGGCCAAAACATGGGTGTACAGCCGAAAACTACCTAGAATTGAAGATAATTTCAATTTAATTGAATTAAAAGAAATTCTAAAAATGGGTGCAAAAGGATTGTTTTGCCCCTGCCTAACAATTATGAAATTACAGAACAGTCCTTGCTGAGAACGTACGCGATCTTCCATAACTGATCCGAGGTTGTTCTGATGCCCGTTTAATCGAAAGATAATTGTTTTCTTGTGGAGTTCGGTATGGCGATTGATTTGATACCAACTTCAAGCCATGAATTATGTTTTTAAGCCATGATCATGAGACTTGAATTTTGGATGAATCTTGAAAACTTTGGATCGATTGTGTGCTCGTTCTTTGATATTTTTCTTTAGTTTCTTGGTCGAATCACACTGAGCATGCCGTCACGATCATGTTGCAACTACATAATTTGATTTTGTGTCTAGATGAAGATTTTGTCGTCTTGAGTTTTTGGCCGGAATCTTGAAATCTAGCTGTCGGAATTTACAGCATCTTTGATGTCTTCAGGTATAAAATCCAACCGTTCATCGTACACAAGGTTCAGATCAGAGATATCCACAGACCTCACGCACATAATGCAATTGGTTTCATGTCGATCGGGTATACGAGCGTCGTGATTTGGCCGCTCGATCGAGGCATGCTGCTTCTAAATTTTCTGCAACTGCCTTCATAGATCAGCAACTTCTCTCTAGTTTTTCTTTCTGATGGGGCATCGCCACGGTACGTACCACCTATCAAATCGTTCGTCTTGATGAGATGAATACGCTCAGTAAATTTAGGACCGATCCGACTTGGAACGAGTGAGATATAGACTCCGGAAGTGACTGCCCGTGACTGTGAAAACAACCACCTTTAATGGTATTTTGGTGCAGGGTGGGCACACGAGAATAGTGTGCGGCCTACCTCTTTTCGATATTTTACCCCTAACTTTGTCCTTGAGTGCCCGATTAAGCCAAAACTTGACCCATATGAGTTTTTGACGTACCGGATTCAATGGCGGTGGTCCCACAGTTGTCTGATTTACTAAAAATATAGGTCTAGTTACATGGTCCATTTCAAGGTGCTAGAGGCCAATTTTTCCGAAATTGTTTCTTTGTGTTTATTGCCTTAGACATGTTTGATTGTGATGAAACTTGGCAAGTGGCCTTTTGAAGTGTTAATGAAGCTCTTGACCAATTTTGGGGTAATTATGAGACTGTCAAAATTTCCACTTACTTTCTAGGCTTTATTGGTCTGCTTCCTTGTTATTCCGCATCAAGGACCAAGGTGCTGAAAAATGTGTTCAAACAATTGTTAGAACTTTTTGACATTATAAATTATTAGAAATAGTTCAGTCTACTGTTATGAATTTTGGACACTGTAAAATTTATGTGTAGTGACGTCATTTTCGGTAAAATCATTATGTGAAAAATTGATATTTCTGCAATTAATTGTAATATTGCCAATACGGTAAGATTCACGCATTTTTTGCATTTAATTGTATTTTTTGTCTGTTTATGAATTTTAGACGCTATAAATTTTATCTATTCTTGTAAAATGAGTAACTGTGAAATTATATTTCCATAAAATTGTGATATTTCGATGTTTAATTTTCGATTTCCACTCTTAGATTGATAATAAACTGCCTATCATGTTACATTTCAAGTATATTTGTTCGAACTTCTACATTTATGCATTTGTTGTCTAAATTGTTTGACTAGTTACTTATGGGTATTTCAATGAGTTTCATGTATATCCTTTTAGAAACCAGGATGGTTGTTGTCCATGTTACTCTACCAAATGGCAAAGCAATAAGGCATGTCATATGGGCTCCCAAATATGAGAAAACTTTGTTCGAGAGCATGGTAGAAATGGATACTATGAACCTGCGAAAGAAGGATTGGAGAGAAATATCCTTCGTCATGTGTGAGGAGTATGGACCTGAATTTACCATAGAGGTTAGAAAACAAAGTTAAATATTTGAGGTGTACTTATAGAAATATTCCACAACTCCTTCATCGGTTTAGTTTCTGATTTGATGAAGGTACTAAGAAGATAACTAGGCCAGTTAAGAGGAATATGTTTAGGTAATTTTCAAATATGATGTAATTTTTGTTTTGAAAAACCCACATGTTGGTATCCCTATTGAACCATTACTATTTGCATGTGTATAGACTAATGAAGTTGAAAGGAAGAGGTTTGACATTGTTGTACCTCCTATGCAACTCATGGATCAAGTTTTTGCAGAGGACATGGAACAAAGTAGCCTATGCAACAATTTAATTTCATTATGATCATAAGTCTAAAAAAGAACCTATGTGAAGTGTAATTTTGGAATTCTTGGGATTCTATATTTAATTTTTCATAATCTAATGCGATGTAATATTATGAATATGATGTAATTTGAGAAAAATTTATTACGGGTCATGGAGAGAGAGAAAGAGAGAGAGAGAGAGAGAGAGGGAGGGATAAATTGACCTATAAAATGATAAAAAAAGATTATCCGATCCGTCTAATTTGCGTGTTATATTGTTGATAACTTCTTCCCAAAAAATCTTTTTGATTGGCTATACATTACTATGGAATTATCAACCTATGGAATGAATGGCTAAATTGTTTTAACAACAAACAACCAAAACTTGATTTTCATCTTGATGGAACCGACTACATTATTTTTCACTTATTGGGTTCTTCCAACACTAGGCATATAACATTGTTTTCAAAATTAGGTTTTACATATGGAAAAGGTTTATATAAGGATGCTACCTTATAATGTAGAACTATGGATGCTTCTCTAAAATCCATCGGAAAAGGTAGTTTTAATGTTGAAAAGCCCTTTGATTGATCATGTTGACATCGAGATGTATGACTATAAAAAATAAAAAGATTTTAAGTCTTAGAAATAGTGCATTTTGTAACATATTATCTACACCATCTATTTTCAAAATTTTCAAAGGTTTATAGATCTATTTGATTTTAACCATTTTTTAAATTTAATATTTTATAATTAGATATAAAAATAGATTTTGAGATAATCTTAAGAATATTTCACATCAAAAATATGAAACAAAAATATATACCATGATTAAATTTTGAAGGGCACTGTACTTCTACACATATGGAGGCATCCGTATGCAAACTACACCCTTTACATATACTAGAATCTACATAACCAGGTTTTGATGCATATCGAGGGTTTACGTATCCAGGGACCCAAACCAGGTTTACAGATCTACTTAATTTACGCCACTTATGAGGCCTTAAATTCTATAATCAACGGTAATAAAGATTTATCTCCTATCAAATAGGTAAGTAGGCTATGCAAAGTTTTTTAATTTCCAAATTATCTAAGATTTAGAGATACCTTTAGTTCGACTTTTTAAGGTTAATCAACTCCCAATAAATTATGATAGTTAGGGGCCAATTTGGATGTCAAATAAAAAAATATTTACGGCAAAAAAGATACGAATTTTTTCCACCTCAATTGAAAAACATTCTCAGCTTATTTTATTATGTTGATAATATGTTTGGAGGTCTAATTTTGTTGATTTCTCGAAATTACTCTCTTGGCAGTTTTGGGATCAGGGGTATTAGGCTTCTTCGAGCCCCATTCATCACACCAGTTGGAAATGACAGTTTTGAGGGCAAGATTAGGGATGAGGGCTGAAACGTCTAATTGGGTGGAGGTCATGGCCATGGCTCCCATTTCCTTATAGGCCTCGATGCATCTCCTCTCAAAGGTCGGTCCAGAAGAAACAATGATTGGGTCAACCATTGGAGCCATGCAGATGGGGTACTGGAACTCCAATGGCCATTCTCATCGAAACTTCAATGGCTGAAAAGAAACTTCAGAGAGATCGTCCACCTTGCTTTCCTGCTACCCATTTCAAGCTCAATCCTCAAAACCCTAAAAACTAACTTCTCCAACCATCAAACCCAAGCCGGATTGATCAGTTATAGCCAAGAAATGCAGAGTTCTCCTCATAGAGAAACTAATGCCATAGAGTAAAAGAAAACCTAACCAAATTCACTATAGAGATTTGATGAGCTTCAAGAATCTCAAGAACCCAACCCTGGTCACTTCATATGCAAAGAAGGAAACCCAACTGTAAATTTACAGAGATTTGATGTCCCGGTGGTTTTCTTCTCGTCCACCCAAAAAGAAAGAAAAAACTGATGTATTCCTAAATGGAAGAGGAAAAGAAAAACCACCTCGTTTGATCAGCGATTCTTGAAAACCCAAATATTCAGGTCAATCTCGTCTGACCGGGTGGTTTTGATCAGAGATTCTTAAAAACCCAAATATTTAGGTAAATCTAGACGACAAATGAAAAGAAAAACCAGCACGTTTTCTTCACAGAGATTTGATGATCTTGAGGATTCTCAAAACCAAGAAAAACCAGCTCGTTTTTTTCTTACAGAGATTTGAGGAGCTTTGAGAGGATTAGAGAGAGAGGCGTGTAAGGAGATGAGGGAAAAGCAGGAAGGAGTGGGAAGAGCGTGAGGGTTAGAGAGAGAGAGCCGCGAGAGGGTAAAATTTGAAGAGAGACACGACTTAAGCCGAAAAGATTTGAGTCTGACTTGAATAGTTTTTAACTCGTGGTTTTGAAGGTAAAGTGATATCTTTTTGGATGAATTATAACTTTTTATGAGGTTATCCAAACGGTTCGGACTTTTTATTTCAATATTTTTTTCTTGTCATTTGAGGTTAACCAGCCCCAGTAAGTTTCTCTTTGATAACTTCATTGCAAGTTTTTTGAAACGCTGATTTAGAAGTGCATCGATAGAGACGCTCACAGCTTTTCCCCCTCTGCGCCAAAAAGTTTAACATGCAACTGGAATGGCCATTTCCAGATGGCGGAGATGTCTTCTCTATCTGCCTCTCCTTCTCTCTCTGCCTCTTCTCTTCTCAGGTAACTTGAAATCACGCCGTTTCTCTCTCCCTCCCTCCCTCTATAAGGGGATTTATATTTGTTTATTTTATCTACTTGTTGGGGAAGCGATCGAGATTTTTTTTGAGTTGCAGTCATGGAGTTAACGCATTTGCATACTGCAAATGTGGTCTCATCGCCCTCAAATCCCAAGAAATTTGATCATCTCGTCCTTGGCCCAGCTGCTGGACGAGGCCTTCCCAATCGTGTGCAATGTCAAGGTTCGTATTACCACTCTGCTTCTCTGTTATCTGTTTCTTCTAATTTTTGTTCACTTTTTGGTAAATGAGTTGGTTGCTTTTTTCTCAGGTTCATGTTTTTGTGTATCCAATATTGTTCTCTTTTTTGGCATACTTCATCATCATCATCTTCAAAGCTTTTTTCAACTCATTATTCATCTTTTGGCATACTTACTATTCAAATTTTCAGGCTAATATGAGCAGGTTTTTAGCTAGTTTTTGGTGCTGATTGATGAAAGTTGATTCAATTCTCAATATGTGATTATTCACACAAAAATGTTCATATACTTCAATAAAATATACTCATTTCAGAGCATGTACTGTGGTCCTTTTTTTCCGTTTTTTTAGTAACCTGTTTCTGTTGGGAATTCAAGCTTATGCCTCTTATTTTACCATTACATGATTTGGGCTTGCGTTTTCTCTTTGTAATAATATGGGAATGATTGCCATTGGGACTAGGATTATCTCATTGTTCCAATATGGATTACAGGGCCAAGGTTCTTAATTTGCCATGCTAGTTATGTTAATAATTTTACAAGTGGATTTCACCAAGTTTGATTGAAGCTTGACTTAGATGATCAGTCCTTTCTACCTACTCTTTACTTTCTTTGCTTTGTTATTCCTTTCTTTGTTGAAACAATGAGCTCTGATCTTCAGTCATACATTATGGATCTCTTCATGAATCTAGATATAAATTCTCCATACCTTCCAAAGCAAATGTTAGATGCAGCAATTTGTTTGTTGGATAGTTGAGTTCAGATGTCTCTATTGGGAAAATATGGTATTTGATATCTCTTTGTTATTTGTGTGTTGTCATTTACACTGTTACACTTACATTTCTCACCCAAGTAACTTACACCTCTCTCAACAATTTGGATGAGGAAACTTGAGCTTAGCTGGGCTGTTGGCCTTAACCCTGGCCTCCAGCACTGATACCGAATCTCAGTGAACATTTTCTCGACCCCCAAATGTCATTTGAATAGATCCCTACGTCCATTTCACAAATTTGAGGCCTTTTCTTACAAGACCATAGGGTCCTTAAATGAGCAAAAAACATACAGTAACAGGCCTTGCATATAAAAGAAGAATAGAGTATTGTTCGCTACTTGAAGAATGACTTCAACTCTGACAAGCTTGAGAGTGAATAAACCCTTATATTTGAATTGTGTATAACTTTACAATGATTACATTAAAAAAACAATATACTAAATAACATGAAAATATAAAACAAAATGATGTACTAGTTTGCACTGGCAATGCATGTGCAATTGAAGACATAATATTTATGCCGTTTAAGAATGAAAATTAGTCTGTAATATGGGTAAATTAAATTATAAAATTAGGTCCCTCAATACGATTGAAACCACTTGACTATGCTTATGGATAGATTATGTTCTTTTTCTTTATTAGAAGGTTTTTAATGGGCATGATGTGGTTTTCTTCTCTGGGTACCTTTACCTTGTTTTCACGTTGTTTCGGATTTCCCATAGAAATCAGTTTAAAGCAGGCTGCATGTGACATTAATAACATCAATCTCCTTGATTATTAATAATATAAAACCTGGGTTGCGGCAATTCTGTAATTGTTTATGTGTGTTTTAGGGGATTTCGATTTGTGTTTTAGGAGATTTCGATTGGCTTAGGCAATTGGCACGTGCTTAACTTTGTTTGATTTAAAGAAAATTTCATGAAATAAGTTTAAATGGGTTTCACAGCTCATATTATTATTATTCCTCTCACTGATATTCTTCTGGTAAACTCATAAAGTTTGCTTATTGTCGTGAAACTATTATTGTCGTGAAACTATCCTTTTTTTGATCTTTATGTATCTTCTGTTGTGAAAATTCATTACTTTGCATTTTTTTCACAAATGTTTATGCAGAATCTCTCTGCTTCAGTCTGCGCCTACATAATATTGTCTTTCTGAATTAAAGTAATGTACTTTGTATGTGCAATGTGCTCAATGTAAGTATTGTGTATTGGTCTAGGCATTTACCCAACTGTTGGTAGGTGATTTACCTTCTAATTGGCATTCTAATATTCCTCATGTCTGAAACTAAGATCCATGTAAATTTGATATCCGTGTACACATGAAGCACATTTTTCTTTGTTTAAAATATAGGCATTGCCCAACTGTTGCTAGGTGATTTACTTTATAATTGGCATCCTACTATTCCATCTCTGAAACTAAAATCCATGTAAATTTGATATCCATGTACACATGGAGCACATTCTTCTTCACTTTAAAGAATGTTGTGTTCAATAGAGTGAAAGTTGGTATACCCTCTCATTCCCAATGGACTTGCCCTTAATGTGATGACCCTATCCATCATAGTTTAAAATAATGTTTACTAGAATAATTGCAAGTTACAACCGTATCCATCCTGGTTTGAGAGAATGTTTACTAGCATAATTACAAGTTTCCTGACAATCAGATGCCATGCCCATTCCCAGCTAGATTTTTATTGATGGAGGAACAAGGGGGTTACCTCCTAGTGGGATTTTGAGGAGACAGGATCAGATAATTGATCTTGGATGGGAAGTCCATCTTGGATGATGATTTCTAACAAAATTGGAATTCCTATGTGGGTTGGGATTCCTAATTTGGTTATGAGTCCTAAGTGGGTTAGGGTTCCTGCTGGGAATAGGAGTCCTAAAGAGATTTGGAGTTCTACAAAGATTAAAGACGGAGGGGCCTTCATAATACAACGTTTAGATGAGGTACTGTTAGGGTTAGGGTTATGTGGAAGGGTTTGGTTGGGTTAGGGCAATTTTAGGGTAGATGGTAGGTTCATGAAGGGGTAAACCTTGCTGGATTTTGTCTGTCTAGGAAGGTAGATGATTCTGTAAGGGCTATATGAGGTTAGAATTAGGGTTTAAAGTCTTCAAAATTAGGTATGTAGGTAAGGTTGATATCAAACTAGTGTATTTAGGGTTTGGACGGTGTTATTGTTTTGTAGGTTGTGATGGGATGAAGTAAAGAAGGTTAGATGGCTGGCTTTGATCATGAGGGGGAACATAAGATAGACAGGGCTTGTATCTGGCTACAAAGGATGGAGGCGGGGCCTACGAGGTGATCAAATGTTGGTGAAGAAAGGAGTGAAGATGGGTCTGCCTCACCACATATAGAAACAAAGGCTGTGTAGCTCATAGGGTAGGAAATGAAGGTGGGTGTGCCACAACAAACAAAGAAAATAAGGTTGTATGCCCTAGAGGACATTTTCCCAATCCGTAAAATCACTTTCTTTGCAAAAAGATTTGAGTAATCTCTCCTCCAAAAATTGACCTATCTCCGCCATTGAAACCCAAATTTAGTTACTCAACTACTGGCTTACATGATGTTCATGTTGGAAAAGTGTACAACATGACCATTTATCCTTCGTTCAAGGAGTTCATTGTGAACTTTGGCCATTGGATTTGATATGTGGCAGATGGGTTGTCTCATTGAATAGCTCAAAGTCAAATTTTTTTCTTTTTGTTACACGCCCTAAGATGTCATATTCCATATCTAACAGTTGTCGATGATTGTGACCTCCTTATACCAAAAGTATTATATTGTACAAGTCTTTTTAGATTTAACTTGGTTAGGAGTCTAGCTATTCTTAATTTTCCTTACATTTCTAGACTCTAGCTTCTTCGAGACCAGCGTTATAGTTCCTTTATAAGCCCTTGGGTCGGGTGACTAGGCAGCTGAGCGGGTGAGACTAGGCTGCCGTGCACTAGGTCGTATAGCCATTGGGTCGGGCGGTGAGGCCTCCCATGTTGGGGTGGCCGACTTTTTGAACATAGGTACATACCAATGGATTCACATGCCAAGGAGAAACATGCTATTTGTAACCAAGCTAGTCCACATCAATTACAATTTAAATCTATGAAAGCATCAGTTGAGGAGGGACGTTGGGCACCATGGCCTTACAATTGGGATCATATCTTTGGTGAAAGTGGAGTAGCCAGTTCTCAATAAGAGGGTCGTCGAAGAAGAGTTGGCGCACTTACAAGAAAGGAGAGGAAAGTGGGACGGAAAATGCATAAGTTGCAGTGTACATTGAGGAGCTAGGGAAGATGATAATGATGAGGCCACTAAAGCAGACACTGATGATAGAAGGGCCATGGGAGCAAGTATTTGCAGTTCAGTGGCAGCAAGCATGAGGATTTGACTATCTTTTTGAGAATTTTGGGTTCAGAGGTGCTACGAAAGTTGCATAACCATAAGAGTTATTCCTGAACCGTTACAGAGAGAGTAGGAGACCATAATTTGGGTGACTATGATACTTCTTGTCGTTCATATTGGGTGTAGTTGAGTCATTCATATTGGCTGAAGTTTAACTCTCTTTGAATGTATATTTATAATTTTTATGCTCCTATGAATGTGAGTGTTTCCTTCTACTCCAATTTAGACCATAGTTGCTGGGTTCTCCCAATCTAGGTGTTGAGGTCTTTGAAGGATCTTTGAAGAATCTGGATCTGGACTTCTAAAAAGAGGGCCCGAAAAAGAGGTCTTTGAAGGATCTGGACTTCTAAATTTTGGCATCTCGATCCTCGCTATTGAGGATCTTGATCCCTACTGTTCAAGATCTTGATCCCCACCTGAAAGACTAAGATAAAGACCAAAATCATAATTTTTAAGCCAGATAGCGATGCAAGTACACTTATAATATAGTTTCATTTCTTGTTGGCCGTAAACAAAAGGATCCCTACTTTAAAGAGTATGTATAGTACTAGACTATACATTCTTTTTATGTTTAGGAGCAAGATCCCAAAAGTTTGGGATTGAAATCCTTAACATTTAGGGATCTCGATTTTTAAATATGCATTATATGGACAATGCTTCCAACCATATGGATCTTCTAGCCTTTCATGATCCTTGTCCTGCCCCTGATTTGCTTTTGATTCCAATAACTATGACCTTTGAATGTATGTCAAATTTTGAGTCAGGCTAGATATTGTTTAAATAGTGTCAATACCATAGTTATTAGGATCTTCTCTCTAGCTTGGAGATCCCTTGCAAAACCTCGATTCTCTCGATGCCGGAGCGGATCTTGTCTGAAACTCAATTTAGTGTTTTTGGGATCTCGCTCCATCTTATATAACACAAGTTCCTTACAATTTAATTTCGTGTTCTTTAACATTATAGGATCTAGTTCCCTAGTCTTATGGTTCGCGCTCCAGAGTGCATTGGGACCTAGATTCTAAAGTAATGGAACACAAGCATCGCCATATATGGCATCCAGATCCCACCAATATGGGATCACTTTAAAGTTCCTTATTTATTTTATAAAAGGACTAAGCCTACATGTTATTGGTTAATGCCGAGAGCTACATTTTAAAGGCACAGACCATGGATCCTCATTACCTACATGAGGAACTCGTGTTCTAAGAAAATGGAGCTTACTCCTATAAAAGTTATTCCTCGCTCCATAATATTTTGGATCACTTTTAATAATGTGCTCCCTGAGTTAAGAAACTGAACAAAATGTCCTTGGGAACTTCGCTTTTTACATATAGGATCTTGCACCTTTATATAACAATTCTCAATCCTATGTAATAAAGGAGCTCGATCCCCAATACACATGGACCTCGATCCCTACCTTTGAGGCTGTCCAGGTATCGATCCCAAACACATGGATCTTCAGTACAACTTCGATATGCCATTCCAGCCCCCGATCCAGGAACCGTTCCCATTCCCATACCCAACAACTATGGTCAATATGCTTTCTATTTTTTTCTCCGTATACATGTAACTATTTTGACTTGTTTTATTTGCCTTATGTTTTGTATTTTTCAATTTTTTAGGAATTTTTTCTGATTTTTTCCATCTCTTTTAGGGACGGTAGAATCACTGCATGGACTCAAGACTTTTTGAGCTGACTCAGCCAAACCCTCTTTAAGTCTAGACCCAGTTTTGGGTTTTAAAACACTAATTGTGGACATTGGATCTCATTTGAGATGGAAATGAAAAAAATCACTTTCATTTTTCGGTTTTAAAACTCGGATTGTGGACATTGGGTTTTAGCTTGATTGTGACTTATATTGGATGCAATTAAAATAGAAGCCTAGGTCTGCATTTGTTTTTTTGGGTTAAACTCAATGTTCGAACAAGTGATGCCCACCATGTAAACTGAACGTCTACCATTGGACTAAAGTCTGAGCAACACATAGTTGGACTATGGATTCATTGAATCAATGATGGTCATATGTGAAGTTCTGTTGTTTCTATATCTTATGGGACATTTTACCTCACAATTTTTGTAGTCAGTTCTGAGACTTTTTCATCCTGATTATTATGTTGATTATTTCATGGCACTAGGATCTTGCACAGTGCTTTTGGTGTTTGACCAATGGATATCTTTGTTTAGTGTTTGATGAATGGATATCTGTGTGGCATAGATGTAATAATTAAAGGACTCTACCTCATGCTTATGCTGGCCAAATCTAATTTTTTATTAGCATTTATTTGCTGATTCATTGCATTATAACATATAGAAGCAAATCATTATTTTTTGGGTAGTTAACTGTCCAGTTATTTTCTGAGCTTGATGTTTGTTGACAATAGTGCTCTTTTTCTCATTATTTATCTTTTCTCCTGTTGGTTAGCTTGAGTCTTCCGTACTCAAGGGAAGCTTACTGATTATTAAATGACTCGTTTGATTTGCTTGTAAATCACATTTAAAAGAAGAGATTATCCTCAATGATACCATTTATCTTTATTACAAGGAGGTCACAACTATTGTCACTCATTAGATGTCAAATTGGATGGCTTTGGGTGAGTTATAAAGGCTAAGAATTTTTGTTTGGAACTTCGTATCTATTCAATGACACTCTTGCAACCACCCATTTTGAAATTTAAGGGATAAGACTGGTTGTGACTATCTTGTACAAAAGGTAAATGGTCTCTTTTGTCGACGATATCTTAAAAGCAAACATATACATAAACATCTGTAACTTACTAGTTATGTTAATGCTTCTTTAGAATAGAAATCTACATATGGTAATGTTTTATGTCATTTCATCAGTTTGGGGAAATCGGAGGAGTATTTTGTTGGGTTTCCTTTACTCCTGATATATCTTATGACAACCTATTCTGCTTATCTCTTTCTTTTTTAATTGTATACTTGTACTCATGATATTGCCTTTTTTTCATAAAAAAATACTCTCATTATAATGCCCTATATTAGGGAGGTGAATATTTAAATTCATTGCTTAGATGCATTTTGGTTGTGTTGTTAACAAAAATGTCTTTGCAGTTTTTGGTTGTTTCTTTCTATCAGTTTACTAATGTTGCGCTTGATGGGCATCCTATAAATTTAGAAACATAGGTAAAAGTGACATTTTGGCTCGTAACTTATTAATTTTGATAGAATCTGCTAGTGCAGCTACAAAATGATGTTCACTCATGGAAATGTCTGATTTCTTTGCTCGTGACTGCTGAATATTGCTTATATACTGTTTAGTATTCAAACTTAAGGAAACCAACCTACTCCCAAATGGTGATCCAATTTCCTAGCATTTCGTGTGGGGGCATAGATTGGGGACCAGAGGACCAGAATATGTTAGTGGTACTTAGATTCTTTCCATCGGGGTGGGGCAGGGGGGGGGGGTGGATTTTTTGAATAAATGGAATTGTTGGAGATGATTACATCTTGTTTTTGTGAAGGAGATAAAGGACTATAAAGGGCATGTGAGGGTGCATGCTTGCTGTGCATGAAGGGTGGTGGAGTTGGGTTTCTTGCAATATTTGATTAAAATTATTGTTCAGAAGATCAAATTTGCCTGCATATTTTTTGTGGACATTTCTTTTGTTTATTCAACATTATAAGTTGTATCATGCTCTACTTTCTCAACCATTGAATTTCAATACAACTGTTCCTTGCTACTTATCTAATTTTGCTCAATACTTTGAATTAGTTCTTGCATATATTTTATAGCTAGACGGTATTTCCTTTCTTCAATTCCTCATTAATATTTCTTGGAGTTTATTATTGAGCATGTTGTTTACTTTTCCCATTTATAAGGAATTGTTTGTGAATATGCAGGTCACAAAGCAATAAATTGGACACCGTTTTCAACATTTTCTCCAATGCATGATATCCATGAAAGTACCTCTTTTGTTACTGTGTTCTCATTGTACAATAATTCCCCTGGGTTTGGATCACCTGATCATCGCAAGAGTTCAGATATTGTGATTGTAGGCAATGCTGCCTATGATAAGCCAGGACGTTCTTTGGCTCTTTTGAATGCCTTTATCAAGTTCATCGAGGTATAAATATCCTTGACTAGTGCCTACAAAAATGTATTTACTTCCATTGGGATGAATTAAAATGAATTTTGATCATAAGGATGTCTTGGAACCTAATCATGTCTATAGATGAGGCAAATGCTTGTTCTGTTTGGTTATGTCAAGTTTACCTGATGAAGCCTAACTAACAACATTTTTCTCTTAATTTTTGTAACTTCACTTGTGGTAGCACTTTTTCCACCCAAATTTCTCATGTGAATGTTCATAATCCACTTGTCCTAATGTGATTTTTCTTAGGCTATTTGCGGTCACATTGATCAATTTATTGTCCATATCCGTTGTAAGTGTTTCTTGATATTTACTTATTTCCAGACAAAATTATAGGCATGCCTGCGATTAATATTTTTTTAAGATGTTACTTTTAAAATATGCTTGTTGAAAACTTTTGTTTCATAGGATACTGTTTTCAATTCATAAAGCTGTAAAATATTTTTCATGTGATTATTTCTGAATTTGTATTGTGACATTGTTTGACTTTACCTTCTCATATGTAGAATTTTGTAGGTGTCAATGCCCAGAAGCAATGTCATTATTTTGACTGCTCTCGATTCTGAGCTTCATGTTCATCAAAAGAATGTCGAGGTAGTGCCTGTTGAAGGAGACTTCTCACGAGGGAATTTGATGCTTCAAAGAATGCGGTCTTACATTGTAAGCACACTCCTCATTCCTGATAGTATAATTGTTTGAAATGTTTTCTTCTTTATTTGTGACTGGAATGGCTTTGGACATTCCTACACAAGCAACACAATAATTTAGTTAATCTATTTGAGGATGGGGGAACATTGGGTTCGCCCAAGGGAAGACTGGTATAGTGTCTGCCTCTCCCATTTCGAAGGCTTTAGGGGCATTTGTTTCACCCCAAATATGGCACACATTCACTTGGACCCGGTGTAGAAGTTTCTGAAAAAAAGAAAGGAAAATAACACTGAAATTTTTTTTGAGAGAGAAAATTCGGTGAATATGGGCCAACCATTTTAGGAAAGGAGAAAACGGTTTTAGATCGAGGCCCTTATGGGGTTTGCTTGACCCATACTTTTGTAGATTGCCTCATCATCACTAGATGAACCATTTAAAACAAAGAAAAATTGATTTTCAATTCTTAAAGGACTAGATCTAACCACCAATGAAATGGATGGATTGAGCTTACTGAGTTCAAAAAAGCTAATTTGTTGTGTTTTAGCGAAATTTTAGGTGGGCTTCTTTGCCAAGTCCAAGGGAATGTGTGCCGAATTCTGGGTGAAACAAATGTCCCAAGGCCTTCAGAATGGGAGAGGGCCAACCACTGTAGTAGTCTGCTTGTTTTACCTTTTGAGAATTTCTTGTAAATGGTATTATAATGACTGCTTATGGCTGTAGACTTATCTTTTAACTTGTCAATGACAAAATTATGTACTCTGTCATATCTCTTGGAAAGTTGAACTAGCTCAATGATGGCTGTGAACATGATAATTTTAAAAATGTTGAACCGCTCCCTGTCTTCTCTAATTCATGGAAGTGCTACTAGAAAGGTGATCTAATCAGCAGTATCGGTGGGAATGTGTGTGCGTGTATGTCACATAGGGTGGTTGGGCTGTGTGTGGGAGTGGATTGAACTGGGATGTCTTTTTGCTGGTTTCCCATGTGTACAATAATAGCCTGTTGCGAACAATATATGGGACCATTTGACTTCTCAAAAAAAAAAAATAGGACCATTTGAGGATTCAGGACCCAGTTCAAGAGGGGTTGGAGTGTGTCTAGGTATAACCTGAAAATATGAACTTAGCAACAAAGAAAGAAAAACAAGTGATGAACTAGAGGGAAGCTTCGTACCACATTCCTTGTTTACAGGGGTTTCAGAAGGAAGATAACGCAAGTTGTTTTCATTAGAGTTGGTTCCAAAGAGAAGGTCATTTGAAGGTTGAACATGCATGTGGATATGTGATTGGTGATAGGCTCTCTCTCAAGTGGGTGAGTTCAGCAAAGGTTGATTAAAAAAAAAAAGTGGGTGAGTTCAGCCTAGGTGCTGAGTGTTGGAGTTTTCCTTACTGTTGGTTATTGAGTCCCCTTTGCTGGATATGAAAATCTTTTTTTTAGCTGGTGAGCATGAGAGGGTCCATATTGTAGTCCAACTGGCTCCTCTTGAATGATATGTTCAACCGGGTATCTTGTGGGGACCTTAGATTGTAAGACGTGAATTAGTTGTTGTGGATTTCCCATGGCCTAGAAAGGGAAACAATTCGATGGATGGTTGGCAACATGGGTCTATGGACTGTGCATTGCTGTGATAAATGGACAGAAATGCGTGTCTATATCTGCGGGGCTCCTGCAAACGTGTTAGACACGACACTGTATGGTGCAAGGGCCTAGGGTATCAACCTGTCTATATCTAGGCACTTGCAAATTATCGAGGCATATACTAAATTCTACATATATTAATATAATTACGTATTAAAAAATTTAGTAATGAACTAGGCTTGCTTGTCCTGTCTTTTTATGCCAATATTTGGTGCTCTAGTGGGAGCAAAATGTGTATATTCCCTCAGCTAAAAATATACCAGGGAGATTCAATGCTTGGAAGAAAAAAGATTTCGTGCCCAAAAATTGTCCAAATGAATGTCTGTTTCAATTGTGCGATAGACCATCCATTGGATGGACGATCATCTCCAAGTTTTTAAGTACCTCAAATCACCTTTTTTTTTTCCTGGATTTGTTTCTGTGAATTGAAGATGTTTTGCAAAATGAAAAGTTCACGTAATGTTCAACCTTATACTATAGAAGTAAGTTGCACCTCAAAAATCCACCGGAAAAGGCTGTTTTGAGGTTGAAAACCCTACAATTGATCACCTTGACCTCATGATGTACAGATTAAAAAAAAAAGAGGATTGTAGTCCTTAAAAAAAAGAGGATCGTAGTCCTAAAAAAGTAGGTGGTGGCACATGAAACCCTAGGACTAGGGTTTCCTGATTTTTGAAGGAGAGAGACATACATGCAGCCTAGAGAGGCACCAACACTCAAAATTAGCCGTAATCTGTCCCTATAGGGTTTCTACAAATCCTAATTAAGTTTTTGAGCTCTCCAAAACCCTAGAATGAAAGCTATTGCCTGTAAAGCGTTCTCTATCTCAGAAATTCCAGCAACACCTAAAGGACCAAAAGTTCGTCATCAATTAGGGAATCGGGTGTGGGATGTATTAAGACCTGTGAGGGTAACTTCGGGGATCTTCTATTAAGTCCTTCCAACTGATTTTATTAATTTTCAGTTGTATTTCATTCTCTTTTGTGAATTTTCATGAACTTGTACTTAAAATCATAATGGAAGATTGGTTAGTATTCCTGGATGGTTTTCATTTGCTGTGGCAGATCCTAGGTTGTGTCTAGGGTATTAATCTTGATTACAACAGTATATAGTGGCCCATAGAATTGGAATTCAGATTTAGGTATATTGAATAAAAGTTTTTTTGTTTTTAAATTTAATACCTTGAGCCATTCTCCTTTCATGAGCAACCTTGATGCACTTCCGAAAGGCTCATCCTCTCCCCTCCAAAAAACATAAAATGGCTTTCCTTTCTAGTGAATGCTTCTGACCTGGTATAATTTCAAAAACTAATTGGAAGAAAAACTCATAGGTTGACATGATTTCATAAAATTAGTGGAGCTTGCAAGATTATTGGATTTTATAAAATTCATATCTTTAGATGTCTGTCCAACACTTACTGTTCCAATTCGATTTTCGAAACAAGAATTCAATTTTCGAAAATCACTGTCTTATTCATTTTATTTTAGTTTTTTCTTTTTAATTTTCTTTCCAAGTCATCATGACCCACCCATTAACTACATGTCATTAAGCTCATCTACAATTTATTTAAGAATCATTTGGGATCATAGATTTCATGGTTGAGTTATACACCCAAAACTGATTTTTAAATTTGATAAGAGTGTCTATATAAAACTCAAGGCATTAAATTCAAAAAATTTCTTTTTCTTTTTCCAATATAATTGAATTCCACTTACATGAGCTACTCTATGCTGCTGCAAATCCAATTTAATATCCGAGGTACAGCCTATAGTTTTTTACTTTTATTGCTAAATCAAATAAAAACCATCTAGGAGTAATAAACAATCTTCCACTATGATTTTAAGTACAAAGTATATTCTTGAAAATTTACAGAAAAATATAAAATGACTGAAAATTCATTAAATCAGCTAGGAAGACTTACTAGAAGATGCATGGAGTTACACTCACAGGTCTTGATACACCCTAAACCCAATTCCCTGACCGATGTACTTTTAGTCTTTTAGGTCTTGCTGAAATTTTTGAGATAGGGAAGCTTTACTGGCAATACCTTTTATTTTAGGGTTTTGGCTAGTTTAAAAACTCTACTAGGGCTTGTAGAAGCTCTAGAGGAACAAATTTGGGTTGAACTCAAGTATTGATTTCTCTTTGGCTGCATGTACCTTTTTTTACATTAAAAAATCACCAAACGCCCCACTTAGCGTTTCATATCCCATCTTTCGTCTCTTATTTTCTTTGAGTGACAACACACACATAATATAAGGAGAGAGGATTGTGTGAGAGAAAAAATGGGAGAGAGAGAGAGATGTTGGCGTGAGGGAGAGAGGCCCTTTTTTTATTTTTAGCGTGTGAGAAAAAAATATGGCGTGAGCGCCAAAGAGATCTTATGGCGTGTTAGAGTGAGAGATCTTATTATCATGTTAGAGAGATTCAAATAGGGTTTGAAGTCTCAAACAATTTAGGAACTAAAGAACTGATGCAGATGAAAATCTGGTGGCTACAAATTTCAATTTTATTTTTATTTTTAAGACTGGGTAGACTTTTTATTTTTATTTATTAGGATAAATTTTTAGAAATAGGATTAGTAGGGATTTTTTTGATAAAAGTTATATATTTTAAAGAGGTGTCTGTATTTTATTTTTGGGCAAGACAATCTTTTGTTTGATAAAGTCAATCTATATTTTAATAGGTGGTTAGGTTTTAGAGTATATTGTAGTAAATCTTGGAGCAAATCTTTAGATCACATTCTTGAGTTTGCTTCCTAAGATTAACATGGGTAGGAAAAGAGGTTTCCTTTTAGTAAGCAAATCTTTATGAACATAAAGATTTATTTTAGAAAGACTTTGGAAAGAATCTAAAATAGATTTAGTTTAGTTAGTTATCACTTTTTGTTTTTAATAGGGAATTATTAGGAGGAAGTTATCTTTTTACTATGAGGAGAGGTGGGATGTGAGATTGTGATGCTTGGATAATTCCTTTCCTTATATTGGATATTGTAGGGATCTTTCAAAAGCAAAGTTTAAATGTATGAAAGGAGGAGGCACGCATATTGTGATGGAGATTGAAGTTTGATTAATAAGGAAATTGTTTTCTTTGGAGAGAGTGAGGCCTTTTTGTAGGTGTGTTTTCCTCTCTTGTGCTTATGGGCCCGTGTCAGAATACTCGTATCTGTACGTTTTGTTCTTTTTCTTATGATTTCGTTCACGATTTTTTCTCTCTTAAACGCAGTTATTTTTGCTGGTGTTGTTTGCAAGTAAATTTTATATTGCGTTAGGTGGTATCCGAGCGTAGTCGATTCTTGTGGATTATGGTATTTGTCGATTGGCATCATGGCTCGTGGGCATGGTTTATGGCCGTGCATCGAGACTCAACACATCTAGCGAGAGCGAGACTTTCGAGATCTCCAAGAACTTGATATCAAAATTTTGAGAAGGCAAGTAGAAGAGCTGACCTTGTGCTTGGCACAAAAACTAGCTTGGACACATTATGATAACGGTAGTGAGTCGGATGCTATTTTCGAGAACCCGTTCCATGACAACATTCTATGTTGGGAGCCTCATGGTTAGGAGAATAATCTATTTCCTTATGGTCTGGAGATTGATTTACCTAAGTTTGATGAAGAACTAGTTGAAGATGGAGGTGTAGTTTTTTATCTTCAATTTCAATCATCACTCTTGGATGTCATAAGTTAGCACATCTTTGATGAATTTCCTATTTTTGATGAAGAACAAGATGAAAGGAAAGAAGCTATCCTTGAGATAGGAAAGATATCTACTTTTCTTATCATTGGATAGGTGGAGAATCAAGATATTGACTTGAACCCAGAGGAGATCAAGCCTTTGGAGATGTATAACAAAGAAACAAAGGCATACGTGATGTGTCCTAACGTGATGTTTGAGCAATTTTAGCAAGTCGATGTGGCTAAAAAATCAACATACAGTGATCCTTTCCTCGAGGGTTTCACAATTTCGGTGCACCATTGTTGTGTCTTGATCAATGCAGTAACCTACAAGTCGCAGGATCGTTTTTTCAATATTCAAGTTGAAGAAGGTGGCATGACCAACTACAAATCTTATCTTAGTGCATTTTAAAAACGCGAGGACGAGTCCAACCAGGGGAGAATGACGCAGATGAAAATCTTGTGGCTACAACTTTTAATTTTATTTTTTAAGATTGGGTAGACTTTTTATTTTTATTTATGAGGATCAATTTTGAGAAATAGGATTAGTAGGGGTTTTTTTGAGAAAATTTATATATTTTAAAGAGGTATCCGTATTTTATTTTTGGGCAAGCCAATCTTTAGTTTGATAAAGTCAATCTATATTTTAATAGGTGGTTAAGGTTTTAGGTGCCTTATGTCTTTCTGAGGAGGAATCTAACCCTCACCTTTTCCTTCTTTGCCACGTCGCACATGAATAATAGAGTCTTTCAAGGTATGGTAGTACCAACCATTTGGTATCCAATGGGTCACACCATCCTCTGTTAGAGCCCTTATCTCTTACAACCTGGACTCTCAATGGGCGAAAGTTGGGAAAATTCTTTGGAAAGCTATTGTAGCGGCTACCATATGGATCATATGGGTTCAAAGGAATAATAGAGTCTTTCAAGGTATCAAACTACCAACCCCAGATCTCTTTCAAAGGATCACTACCTTGGTCTCCTTTTGGGCTTATCACCAGACATTCGCGAGCCTTCCAAAGAACTTCTTCCATAGTCAATGGAAGAATATTCTTTACCACCAACCGAGAAAGGCAAGTTGACATAACAACTGGCAGCCCCCACCTGTTGGCTGCATTTAGTTAAACTTTGATGGTTGTCCAATTGGGAATCTTGGCCCGGCTGGCGCTGGAGGAGTGTTTAGAGACTACCATCGGAAGTCCTCTTAACATACTCCGAAGACCTCGGTAGTGGTGATTCCCAATAAGCAGAGGCTATGGCTTTGTTACTGGGGCTGAAATAGTTCAACCATTCTTGGGGACCACACCTCATTGTGGAAGGAGACTCCCAAAATTTAATCTCTTGGGCAAGTGGGAAGATCCCCCCCCCCTCCCCCCCCGGGCAACTTACCACCATTTTTGGTGAAATCTTTCACATTTCTAGGGATATGGACGTCTCCTGGAGGCATATCTGGAGGACGTCCAACGAGTTCGCAGATCTCATGGCACATGAGGGAGCTAGAATCCAAGAGGATGATAATGCCAGGTCCCACTCCTTTTTTGTCACGGACCACACGCACACTTAGTAGCTTCGAAAGCGTCCTCCTTGGTGTTTTGTTTTATTTTTTAGTAACCCACTGTAAATCATTGTAAACGGGTGACTTTTATAAGCCCCTTTTTGTATATGGCTCATTGATGTATTTTTTACCAAGAGCTACCCCTGTGGGGGCTCTTTTTGTATATGGCTCCCATTTTTGTAACCATTGTTGGCTCAGTAATACAAGGTTAACGGTTCAAAAAAAAAAAAAAAAGGTTTTAGAGTATATCGTAGTAAATCTTGGAGCAAATATTTATATCACATTATAGTGTTTGCTTCCTAAGATTAACGTGGGTAGGAACAGAGGTTTCTTTTTAGTAAGAAAATCTTTTTAAAAGAAAGATTTATTTTAGAAAGATTTTGGAAAGAATCTAAAATAGATTTAGTTTAGTTAGTTATCACTTTTGGTTTTTACTAGGGAATTATTAGGAGGAAGTTATCTTTTTACAATGAGGAGGTGGGATGTGAGATTGTGAGGCTTGGATAAGTCCTTTCCTTATTTTGGATAAGGACATTTTATTTGTAGGGAGCCTTCAAAAGAAAAATTTAAATGTATATAAGGAGGCACACATATTGTAATGGAGATTGAAATTTTCTTGAGGGGAAGAGAGAGGCCCCTTTGTGGGTGTTCTTTCTTCTCTTGTGATTATGGACCCGTGTCGAAATACTTTTATTCGTGCGTTTTGTTCTTTCTTCGTTTAATTTCGTACACAATTTTTATTTCTCTCTTAAATGTGGTTATTAGCATTTGAAGATGTAGCTGTTGTAGTCAAGGCATGATCAGGAGTCTCCAAAAAGTACAACCCTCTATTTTCATGACCATTCCCAAATGTCTTCCCCGTCAATTAAGTCTTGGAATACACAATGAGAAGGGAAAAAGGTTATACTGCAGAACAAGAAATATAACAGGAGAAAAAATCAGCCATACCAGTTATATGTTTAGTTGCTCTAGAGTCAATAATCCAAACAGCTTAAGAGGTAATATGATGTGCTGATGTAGATATACCTGATTGTGCAATGTGAAGACTTAGAGGAGGAAGAAGGGTCTCAAATGGAACTATGGAAGCTTGCTGCTTGAGATCCAGGAGCTCTCTTTTGAGAAATAGTCACCAACTCTCCTTGAGGTTCAAAAGGGATGGTATCTTATTGCCCTTGAGTAACTGGGGCAATACTTTCACTGGTTGTTGCTGAATTTGCCCTTGGAAAGTTCCGCCTTGGACATCCAACCACCTTGAAGGATGAGCACCCTTCAATAAAATAGCTATTTCTCTTAATCCACAAGGAATTTCTTCCAAATGTTTTTTATTTGAAACTAAGCTCGAAGAGAATGAAGAAAAAGAAAGTTTCCTTTAAAGTTCTTACTGATTTGTCGTAAACATATACCACACAAACAAGTGCACAGTTCCTTGATTCTACGAAATCAGAATTGACACATCACAATGATGAGCCAATAACTCTCAAGTATCAATTCATACATGATCTCCCATTAAAATTTTCTTGGGTGATACAACAGTCAAAGTCATAGAAGAAAAGTATGGTTTGTCCAAGGAAACACCTCATTCATATGTTTGTTACAGTATTGCAAAACTGAATAAAGACTGTGAACTTGCAGAGTGCTTTTAGGTGTATGAACCAAGCTAACAAACCTTATGGATGCGTATAGCTCAACCATGAAACCTATGGCTCCCACAATCTTGACTGAACCCAACAAATTCAACAAAACCTATAGCTCCCATATTCCTGAATCAAAACCCAACAAATACAAAAAAAAATGAAAGAAATATGGCAGTAAGGATACCAATGAAAGGTGGAAATGTAGAACAAGCGTGCTGTGTATATTAAAAAAATTGATTTTATTAATATTGACAAGTGTACTTATATAAGGCACTCACAACTAAAAAATAATAAAATAAAACCCTGCTATAACCTAAGAATCCATTCTTGTTGCCATAAACATAACATAAACTTCTGTTCATAAAAGAAAGATGAATTACGAAAAACGAACTTAAATTAAGAACTTGGGAAGCCTTATTACTGGAAGCAAGATGCCTCAGAATCACGTCCAAAGGACTTTCATACACTTCACTTCGGATCACTAAGCTTGATGGCGTACTCATATCGATCCCTGCTGAATCCCCTTAAAATGGTAAACTCTTATGGCAAACCTGGATCTAGTTTTTGGGCTACAGAGCATAAGACAATACGGTTTACTTTTAGTGCCAGGCAACCCAACCTCGGGTTCCCTATGTGGGGCTTACCACCCTCTTTGGCATTCAAGTGGTGGGTGCCACCCTAGGGCTTTAGAGAGAGAGAGAGAGAGAGAGAGAGAGAGAGAGAGAGAGAGAAGAGAGTCGTT
>NW_006497159.1:1964950-1977648 GCF_000471905.2 Amborella trichopoda
GAGAGAGAGAGAGAGAGAGAGGAGCATGGAGGAGATAGAGGCTAGAAAATAATGTTTGTAAAATGAGGGGGTTCCCCTTCTTATATAGGCCTCAAGGGCCGCAGGCATGTCTCTCCAAAATTGTGATTCATCATGACCAATAGGATTTTAAGAAATCTGAGGCGAGAGGGGGTTAAATCTAGGCCATCTATCCCATGAATCAGTCATCATGATTTAGGGAGGAATTGTTGGAACCTTAGCCCCTTGAATCTTTGACCCATATCTATTACTAGTCAAACTAGGATTAAGACCAATCTGAACCTGATCTTCTAAAACTCCCATATCTCTTAAGATTGTAGGAATTCAAAAAGATAAAAGGCATGGTAACAAATCTTTCAAAAAAGTACTAAGTCCAAAGTAACGACATAAAGATTTTCCTCAACGAACCCCTTCCTCCCCCCTAAAAAAAGAGCACTTTTGAAGAATTAAAACCCCCATGAGTGAGGTGTGGCCCCCATGGGCTCTAAGCCCCATCTATGTGGTGTGGCACACATGTGGCGCTAGATCCAAGGGCCCCACACGTGCCCCTCCACTCTACAAACTTTTAGAAATTCCCTTTAAGGGTTATTATCGCTGAAATTAATTTTAAAAATTTAAAAAATTCTAAAATTCATAGAAGCATTTATTGCTGAGAAAAACTGTCAGGATAAGTGACTGTCAGAGTACTCGATCTGACCCAGTAACCGTGTTCTTCAACTATATTCTCAAACTGAGCCAATGAAACCCATAACCCATAATCTCATGCAGGAGCGCATTATTTACTTGTCAATACTAGTCAATAAAAGTTTCACTTAACACCGTGTGTCCTTGAATCTCAGCCAGGCTACTAAGGGTCAAGTTCAGCATACTCCTTACTTGGTAAGCTGTGACCCTCAAGCCATGCGCATTATAGCGGCCCACGTCATGGTTGTTGCAACCACGTCAAAGCATCTCATGGTCAGTTCAAATTCGAATTCGGGCTTGGCGCCTTCCCAACCCAGGTCACCCACGTAGAAGCATCTAATGGTCAGTTCATATTTGAATTTGGGCTTGGTGCTTGCACAACCCAAGTGCCTTGGTGCATTGCTCAGCCCATGGTGGAGTTGTGCCATCAATGTGGTGCACAGGCTCAGGCGCCCATGCACCTTGATACGCACTTCCCTTGTTCACCTCGTCCCACTGGTCGACCCAAGGCTCGCACTATCCTCTCAATAAGAGGTGTATACATAATAAATTGGCTATTTGTGATTTGACTCTGTGTGCAGTAGAGTGGCATAAATGCATGTTGTTCACACATGAGGCTCATTGGTGCACCATGCTGGTGAGTGAGGCTTGTTGGATGGTGCGTGAGGCTAGCAGGAGGGTCAAGTGGCGTGTCTGGCTGGTCGAATGGCATGTCAAGGGAGGTTTGTTGGCCTTGCCCTTGCTTAGCACACGTGCACGCAGCTAGGGTCATGACATCTTTCTGGGTAAACCCCTTAGCTACTAATCTAGCTTTGTGCTTTTCTAATTTCCCATCCAAGTTCAATTTCTTCTTAAAGATTCTCTTGCTGCCTACGGGTTTTCTATCAGGAGGCCTGTTCATTTGTTTGATAGAGTTAAGTTCATCAAGCATGGATTCTTCCCATTGAGCCTTTTCTGGACAAGAAATAGCTTTTTGATAGCAACAAAGTTCATCCAAGGATTCCTCTTCAATTTTCTTAGAATATTCTCCTAGGAAGGTGAAGAATTCAGGTCTTCCCCTAATTTGGTTATTTCTCATAGGACAAAGCGGTTCAAGATCCTAGGTCTGACTCATGTTGCTCATTTTATCATAATGTTGCTCATTTTATCATAGAAATCAACTTGCTTTTGAGTGGCACATCCCTCAAGGAACTCATCCTCAAGGAAATGGGCATCCCTACTTTTTAGGACAGCCCCTATGTCAGGGTTGTAAAACCGGTATCCCTGACCATGTGGTGAGTATCCTATAAAGATGCACTTAATGGTCTTTGGTATTAGTTTTCGTCTTATTTTAATGGTGGTATTAAGACATAGGCAGATCATCCCTGCACTCTTAGGTGGTCAAGGGATGGAACATGACCAGTTAAAATCTCATGAGTTATTGGGACAACTGTTGAGAGAGAGAGCTTAATGTGCTTCATCATTCTTCTCACCAATTCCGCCATGGTCCTATTCTGCCTCTCGGTTATGCTATTTTGTTGTGGATTGTGCGACATATTATATTGGTTAATGATACCATGCTTAGTACAAAACTCTTTAGATATTCATGAGTTGTATTTTCCAACCCTACCTGATCTAAGTACTTTAATTTTATGGTTTGTTTGGGTTTCTACCTCGGCTTTGTATTTTTTAAAACGGTCTAGGGCTTTTGACTTTTGCCATAATGCATAGCTAACATGGGAGTGGATAATGAAAGTGATAAAGTACCTCTTGCGGCCCTTAGGGGCCACATTCATAGGTCCACAAATATCGCTATGGAAAACTCTTAAAATGCTAGTAGCTCTCTGAGCTTTCGCAAAGGATTTCTTAACTAGCTTTCGTTGAAAACGTAATTCACAAAATCTGGTCAAGTCTCTATTTAGGTTTTTGATTTTTCAATGGTCCTTCTCTCTTTAATCTTTCAATTCTCTTATTTTTTATAGCCCCAATCTCATACACCCTATGAATACATCATCATGGACATAAGAAATGAAGTTCTTTATTGCAACTGAAAAGAAACACTCTACAAGAAAACCATTCATAACCGATTTTTCCCAAATTTACCTCCACCTTATTGCCGGTAAAAATGGTGGGATGTCCCTCCTTACCCAGTCCATATACCGAAACCAAACTATTTCTCATGCGTACTTTAGGACCATGCTCTTCCTATTGTCCATCTGAAGGACGTAATCACCAATAATCTCAGTTTTCTGAAGCCGTCCTAGGTATTAGACACATGGGCAGTGGACCCTGAGTCAAAACACCATGACACTTCCTTAGGGTCAGCTAGCATGGTCTCAAGGACCACACAAGCATGCTCCTTATTGCCTTTGGGATTCACATTCTTGGGTGCTATGCAGTATTTTGCTATGTGCCCAAACTTCTTGCAGTTATAGCACTGGGTATTTTTCAAATCATTCTTTTTCTTAGGCCCATCTTCCCTCTTTTGATTCTCATTGTTCTTATTCTTATTCTTGCTTCCCCTTCTTTTTCTTTAATGAACCAGAGTTGAGTTTCAGATTTACCGGGTTCACATATTCTTTCCCAGCTGTATCACGAGTCATTCTTCTTTCTTCCTTGGCTTTGGGCTTGATGATGATCTTGTCTAGCTTCGACAAGCTCCCTTATGCCGTGAGGGCTGAGACGAAGGCTTTCCAGGAGCTTGGCATGGAATGCAGCATGTGGCAAACTTGCATGTTTTTCATCAGGCTTTATTTGGGTAAGCCTCCAGTTCTTGAATCTGGGCTTTAAAAGTTTGAATATGCTAAGTCATCTTTGCTCCCTCTTTCATCCTTTTGCAGTCTTCAGTATCTCATACTCGAGGGCAGGAGTATCATCCATGGGCATAAGGAGGAAATGCTTAGCCAGGGTATGTTTCGCTCCCACTAAGCATAAGCATCCCTTATGGATTGTCTTTTATAAACATTTCCTTGTGGTGTGGGTGCAGGGTTCTGCATCCCGCTGGGTCTTTCTTCGAATAATACATAACCAAATTTCTTTTTCCCAACTTGTATAATTCTTCTTATTAAATTTTTACAATTTAATGAATTCAGCCATAAAACCTCTGTCTGGCATCTTTCTTGACTCAAACAAATAAAATAAAAAATCTCTTGACTATGGCAGTAAAATATGTGAAATTCAATGCAGTAAAATAAAAATTTCTTTTTAGTTTATGAATGTATGAACTCCACTTATGAGTGCCAAAATACACATCTATAAATAAGAACTAAATACAGCTTTGGGTCTTTTCTTTTTGTCAAATAGAATATACACTATCAAAGAATAAAAAACATGCCTCCACTAGCAATTTTAGTACAAATAATGTTCCTGGAAATTCAAATAAATATGTGAAGATGACTAAAAAATAGAAACAAACGACTGGGATGACTTACTCCAATTCCCCTTGTGTACCCCAATAGGTTTTACACCCCACGCCTGATTTCCTGACCTATGGCACACTCTAATCCTATTGGACTTCTGAATTATCTGAGCTGTGAAGCTTCCTTAGGCAATGCCTTACAAACATGTTTCTATGAAAACATAATGCAATTACGGTTACATGGACCCCTTTATGAACCTTTAGGGCATGCTACTATGTGATACCTCCTCTAATTCTAGCTTAAGGCCGTACGCGCTCCCTATCGCTCACTTTTATAGTGTGGTGCGACCCACCCCTGGAGACTTAAAGGGGTGGTGTGCCACCTAGAGAAAGAAGGGAGGACAAGAGAGGAGCGAGAGAGTGGGGTGTGGAGAGAGAGGGAAGAGAAAGAGAAAGGCGGGAGTAATGTGTAGAATGAGGGGGTGGGCCTTTCTTAAATAGGCCTCAAGGGCCGTAGGCATGCCTATCCAAAACTGTGACTTACATGACCAATTATTTGTAAGGTGAGAGACAATTAAATCTGAGCCATCCATTCCATGAGTCAACTATCATGATTTAAGGACGAATTATAAGAATCTTATCCCTTGAATATTTGACCCATATCCACTTCTAGTCATACTAGGATAAGAACAATCTAACCCTAATCTTTTGCAACTCCCATATCTATTAAGATTGTAGGAATTCGTAAGATAATGATATGGTAAACAATCTTTCAAAAAGAAAAATTTGACTCCTACAAAATAAGGACAATCTTTTTTTCGAAATATTTCCTTAACTAACAAAAAGAAACACTTTTAAGAATTAAGACAAAACGAAAGAAGAAAGGAGGGAACGTGCCACTCCCATGAGTGAGATGTGGGCTCCATGGGTTCCACGCACCACCCATGTGGTGTGGCGCACATGTGGGGCTGGATCCAAGGGCCCAACATGTGCCTGTCCTCTCTACCTGAATTTAAAAAATGAGCATTGAACTCTGAAATTAATGCTTAAAATCTGAAAATTTCTAAAATTCACGGAAGCATTTGTCTTTGAAAAAATAAATATCTATAAGTGGATTGGTACCAATGGGTCATCATAAGTAACGTTCATGACACTCTACTCAGCCCTGTAACTGTTATCCTTGACTATCATCTCAAACCAACCCAAAGAGACCCATAACCCACAATCTCATGCACGAGCTTATGATTAGCTTGTAAAAGCTGGCTAATAGGAATGTGGATTACAGTTTCACCCCCTTAAGAGCAAGTCATATGCACATATCACTATAACATAAGGAGGACTATCTCTGTGCACATGTATACATCCCTTTTCAAGGTTGCTTCCCGATAATGCGGCGGTCATTTATACATGCTATGCGAAATTTTATTGAGGATTTAACCCTCGTTCTCACAAGCCAACATCTGTACATAGGAGACCACAAAGTTCTCCTGGCTTTTAAACCATCCCTTGGTATCTCTCTGACCTCAACAAAGGATGACTCTCTTAAAACTCTTTTCAGTGGTGCCATATGTCCAAGGGTAAGAGTTTTGAGCATTACCAGGGCCATACACCGTCTAACCCTGGGTCAGTCAACTAAGACATAGATGTCCATTGGAGTGTATAATCCATTATAATTCATGCTCTCACGGCCTTTAAAGGCTACAAAACCTCAACATCTCCCACTTCGCATTTGGAGGCCATACAAGCACTCCTTCTCAATCTCTCTCAAGCCCATCCCTTGTACATGCTTGGCAGATACATTTGCCACCAATCTTTTTGTCAAAGGATTTGTTAACATGGCCTCTGTCGGGAGATAAGCAACCTCTATCTCTCTTGCTCAAATCTCGTTGCGAATGTGGTAGTAGTCTCTACCTTAATGTGCCATGGTTTCTTGTGAAAGTGAGGCTCTTTGGCCAGACAAATCACTGCCTGCTTGTCACATAAAATTCCTACAGATGGGCACTGCATTGGATCAAATCTAAAGAGAGGCTTTTAATCTTAGCCCTCCATTGCTTAAATCAGCCATCGTAATAATAGGTAATAATTTAGAATCCTTAACCTTTAGTTTCCTTGACCCATTATTTTCTTTATCAAAATATGAATGTTTCTCATCCAAATTTTTTTTTATTTTATCTTAGAACTCTTCTAAGAGCTTTTGAGAACTCCTAGGCCTTCTAGAAGATCTTTTCCATGCTTTAAAAAATTCACCAAACTAATTTTAATAAAATATTCAATAATACAACAATAATTAGTTTGGTTGGATTAGGAAAGGGGGCATGTGGGCCTATGGAGCTCAATGGGTCCCACGGCCCACACTATTTGGGCTCTATCTATGCTAGTTCCCATGGTCCTTTGACTATCTTGTCGAACCAACCCAACAAAATCCGTGATACACAATTAATCAAAAGAACTCATGATTGATCCATCAAAGATAGCCAATAAAATAACATGAACGTGAATCTAGTGTGTGGATTATGGGTTACCCAAAGGACAAATCATGTCCCACATGGATATGTACACATTATTATAAATAATGCAAGGGTCCTCTCTTTAGCACATGCACACGCACTACCCTCATGGGTCGCTTCCCATTGATATGGATATCATGCATTGTTTAAAAAAGCGAACCACCCAACGCCTGGGAGGCCGCCTAAGTGGATTTTCCTGGACGCCCGCTTGAATCCGCCTAGGCTGTCGCTCAGGGCCTGTACCCCACCTAACGGCAGAACTGTGGCTCCTTGAGGGTACGTTTGGGCACTAAAAAGGCAAAATTTTGGGTTTTAGGTTTATTTGAAATCTAAAACCCATTAGAGGCTATTTTAGAGAGAGAAAACCCAAAAAAAAAAAATTCTATTGGGCCGCTTCGGTTCTGAGCGCCTGCCTGGGAGCTGGGCGGCCTGGACCCCCCCGACCACCTAGGAGCCACCTAGTGCTTTTTGAAACACTGTTATCATGTGGACATGTCCTACGGTGGTAATGTTCCGGATTTGGCCCTTGCGGTCACAAGCCACCAACCATACATAGGAGATCGATCACCTCTAGCTAAAATCATGCTTGACATCTCTTCAACCTCAACAAGGGCTAATCTGGTAAACCCTCCATTGTTGTGCCTTATGGCCAGGGCTAAGGGGTTTTGGACTCCATTCCCGAGCCTAGACCGCCCAACTTGGGTGAGTCAGTGGGCATTACAAAACATGCCTCTCCTACTGGAGTGTATCACTGTAGTCATGAGTATTTTCATTGTTTTAAGGCCTTTGAAGACCATATACCAACAGGTCTAGGCATGGAGTTTCTTATTCAACACTTGAGGAACAGCTGCCTTCTAGCTTGAGTTATGTATTTTGGATAACTGTGTATCTGCATTCTCACTCCAGTCCCTACTCCAAAGGCACACACCTCCTTAGACTTTTTCTAATGAAAATAGTGCACTAGCCTACCCTCAGTCTCAAATTATTGATTCAGGGCATAATGGTTTCTGCTGTTTGTTGTGCATTCTGATATTTTTATTAAATCTTGATCTTGTCTTATATATTCTCTTTTTTTTTAAAACATGATAATATGTTTATGTCATTTACCTGTTGGTTTGTGTGGTTTCAGAATTGAATTTGAAAGATAATGTTGCAGGTTTTTTTGGAATCAAGGCTCAAACGAATTCTGCATGGACAGCATGATACCAATCATTTCATTTTCACTGATTCAGATGTGGCAGTGGTGGATGACCTCGGGCATATTTTTGAGAAGTATCTTCATTTTGATCTGGCTGTCACTTTTCGCAATAATAAAAATCAACCTTTGAATTCTGGGTTTATTGCAGTGAGGGGAACAATTGATGGGATTTCAAAGTATGTAAAGTAGGCTCCCATGCTTTTTGATGCATAAATTGTACAGCCTTGTGGCCTATTCATTGGATGTTTTGTGTCTGCTTTCTTTTCTGCCTGCTGGATAAGAAACTCATGCTCACACATGAAAAAGGGGGTTGATGCCTAATTTTGTATGTTTCTTCTGTAGGGCAAAAGCTCTTCTAGAGCGAGTCTTGAATGTGTATATTTTGAAATTCGGGAATGCTTCCCGCATGCTTGGAGATCAGCTAGCTCTTGCTTGGGTTATAAAATCTCATCCGTCATTTGATGCAAAACGATTTTCTAGACACGAGGCCTTTGTAGATGAAATTCATGGAGCATTGGTGCTATTTTTACCATGTGCTGTTTACAATTGGACGCCACCAGAAGGTGCAGGCCAGTTTCATGGCATGCCTTTGGATGTAAAGGTATGCAAAGAATGTGAATTTAAGGTAGTAAAAGCTTTTATTCAAAGTACCATAGAAATATCACATTCTAGTTCAGATTCTTGAATGCTACTTGAATCCCATGTGAAGCTTTTTGTTGGCATGTCTTGACCTGATACTGTCAATTGTTTCTTTCTGGTTTGTGGCTGCAAATTTACCTTGAAATCTCACAACTCAGTTTTAATTAAATTAAATATATCTGTTACCTCTGCAAATGAATGTGGACAGCTTACTAATCGAGTTTTAATTAGTTTCTGTTGGCATTTGAATAAAGGAAATTGAAAAACAAGATCTTGTGGCGTATTCATAACTATGTTGAGTGGTTTAATTATGATTTATAATATTTGTTTTTTATTGGTTATAGCCTTGGAACTCATATAAGCAGTGTAAGAATGCAACAATACCCCTCTGTATCGTTTTCTGTAAACTTTACATGCCAATGGAAACTCCTTAAAGCAATGTCAACTTAGTCATCATGGTACTAAATGTTAGCGTGCATGTCAATTCCTTATTCATTATGGCTAGCTTTGAGTTGTTTCAAGGTTCTATTTGCAGTTTCCATCCCAAACTCCTTTTAAGCATGTCATAGTGGATGCCAGAGGCTGCTTATGTCCCTTATACTGAAATTATTTCCTACCTTTCATTATTCCATTATTTTCATCCAAGCATTGTACTTTGTCTATGTATGTGCCCAAGTACCCTTCTACTCCACATTTTTGTAAATAAATAAATTCTGTGTTTTCATACTTTCTGTGATGCGTGGTCAAGTTAAACCTTGGGGCTTCTATCAATGTATAAAAAAGCGTAAGGTGGGGCCTAGGCGACCACCTCATACATAAGCAGCCCACAGAGAGGAGAGAAAAAAAGAAGAGAGGAGAGAAATATGAGAAACATGAGAGGAAATAGAAAGACTTGAGATTCAACCAACGCTCGTGCACCTCTCAGCCTTATATTTTATTAAAATTTATAAAATGGACAAAACTGCCCATACAAATATAATTAGGACACTTTGGTCCAAAACCCCTAGATTTCGCATATGGAGTAGACACTTATTTACGAGCAACTTTCTTGTAGATAAAATGATAGTCTACTTCAATATGCTTTGTCCATGCAACACAGGAATATTAACAATATGGGTGGCAGCTTTCTTATTGTAATACACTCTCATAGGTTCAACAATAGTAAAGCTCATTTCCTACATCAATGTTTTCAGCCATATCAGTTCACATGTAGTGTGTGCTATTACTCAATGTTCAGCCTCGACACTAGATCTAGCCACAACATTTTTTTTCTTACTTCTCCATGTTACCAATTTTTTTATTTTTTTAGAATGTTAACCTTTAATTAATAGTATAAAGAAGTACAAGAACGAAGAAGTATTGGCTGTCTACTGGGCGGAAGCTCTAAGTACAGAAAACCCCTTATCTAAAAGGGGTGGGGGAGAATAAAAAAGCCATGTTTTTAAAAGTTACAATGAGGAAGAAACAATGCAACCAACAAAAAGAGGCCGATCCAAATGATGCTAAGGGTAGTCCTGAGTCGCTGCTTCCTTAGCGAGGGTGTCCGCTTCCTGGTTTGCTTCTTGCTATGTTTGCATCCATAAGACATGCATATCCCTGCGAAGGTAATCTATCACATCAAAAATATGAGCCAAGACCTAAGGAGGGGGGACGAGTTTGAAGCTCAGGCAATGACTTTCTTGGAATCTCCCTCAATGGTAATGGAAACTATCGTGTGGAGGTAAACAAGTTTTCGTCCCTCAAGAAGAGCCGGCGCCTCTGCTTCCATGGAATTGGCATGTCCTATGTTACCAAGTTTCCACCAATAAATGTACAATAACCCGTGTAGACTGCCTATCTGATTGTGATTCTACCCAATAACCCAATTAGCATATGAGTAACCGTCAATGGCCCAATTAGCATCTGAGTAACCTGATTATTTGGCATGTAACTCAGACCTCGACTTGGGGCTCCTTTCAGATACTTTAGAATTCTACGAACATCCCAGTGAGGAATGTTCAGAGCATGAGCATGCATAAATCGACTCAAGTCACTTACTGTAAAAGCAATATCAGGCCTGGTGTTGGTCAGATAAATCAGCGACCAGTCTACTCTACCTTCCTGGATCCTCAAACAACTCCCCCCGATTAGCCAATAATTTCATATTTGAATCCATACGTTTAGCACCCAAAATTCCAGTTTCTTGCAACAAATTAGTCACATATTTTCTTTGAGACGAACTAATGTCATACTTTGATTTGGCTACTTGGATTCCTAGAAAATACCTTAGCTGGCCCAAATATTTAGTCTGAAGATATTGTTTTAGATGTCTATTCAAATGACTGATTCCTTCTTGATTATTGCCGATCACAACAATATCATCAACATCAACAACTAAAACAATTATTCTGGAGTCTTGTTTCCAAATAAACACTAAATGATCTATATGACTGCGTCAAATCATACATGACTATGTCGAAATCCATATGCTATAACAATTTCACTGAACTTTTCAACCATGCACGTGGAGACTGTTTCAGGCCATAAAATGGCTTTCTTCAATTTAAACACTTTATTTAACTCCCCCTGAGCAACAAACCGAGGTTGTTGCTCCATATATTAAATCACCGTAGGGGAAAGCTTTTTTGACATCAAGTTGCCACAACGATCATCCATTGTTGGCAGCCACATATATAACCACTTGAACTGAATTAAGTTTAGCAACAAGAGCGAATGTTTTGGAGTAGTCAATGGCAAATGTTTGTGTATCCCTTGGTTACTAATCTGGCCGTTAATTTTTCTACAGTGCCATCAGGTTGATATTTTATTGCAAAAAGCCATCGACACTCAACATTCCTTTTTCTGGTTGGCAACTCAGTGAGTTCCCATATATCATTCCTCTTCCATTTCTCTCTTCCACTTAGTATGAGAACACATTTTTTGGTAGGTCATAGGAACAAAAATAGATGAAAGGGCTAAATTAAAAGTTTGATATGATGGAGAGAAGTTTGTACAAGTTACTAAATTAGTAATTGGATATTAGGTAGAAGACTTAATACCTTTATGGATGGCAATAGGTACATCATCATCACAAGAAGCAAATAGACGAAGATGATGATTGAGAGGCCAGCTGAGTTGGTGGGGGATGTCCAACCTGCAGTTTTCTTCTGTTTAATGGGCTGTTCTTAACAATGTATAGGTGCACTAGATTCAGTGGAGTCAGGTAAATGGGGTGAAACAGCAGTATGAACAGGAATAGGAAGAGGAATCATAGAAGGCGAGGATGTTGAGATTTCTTCAGAAGTAGGATAAAAATTATTTGTCACTCACATGACTAAATAGGAGCAAAAATAGATGAAAGGACTAAATCAAAAGTTTGATATGATGGAGAGAAATTTGTACAAGTAACAAAATTAGCAATTGGATATTGGCTGCAAGACTTGATACCTTTACGGATGGAAATAGGTACATCATCATCACAAGAAGGAAATAGATTAGCAGACGAAGATGATGATTGAGAGGCCGGCTGAGTTGGTGGGGGATGTCCAACCTGCATTTTTTTCTGGTTAATGGGCTGTTCTTAAGAAACATGATGATGTATAGGTGCACTAGATTCAGTGGAGTCAGGTAACTGGGGTGAAGAAGCAGTATGAACAGGAATATGAAGAGGAATCATAGAAGGCGAGGACTTTGAGACTTCTTCAGAAGTAGGATAAAAATTATTTGTGTCAATCACATGACTCTTCTGAACAGTATGAAATATTTTTGTAAAAGGTGACATCAGTACAAACGAATTTCTTTTGTAAGCTAGGATGATAACAACGTTAACCTTTCTGGAAGCATGAATACCTGAGAGAGAGATTCTTGACAGCCTGGGGGGATCTAGTTTATCAATACGAGTACCTAACATATGAACAACGCAAACACACCTACCAACTTGAGTACGATCAATGAACAGTGCAACATCAGGAAAGAGAACTGAGGTGGGTGTTCTTCCATTTAAGACTGAAGACGGCATATATTTAATTTAAAGAAAGAGTTTATATAAGGTTGCAACCTTAAAATGTAGAATTACAGATGCACCTCAACAATCCATCGGAAAAGGGTGTTTTTATGTTGAAAAACCTTCTAATTGATCATCTCGACATAGAGATGTATGAATAAAAAAAACAAAAAACATTGAGTCTTAGAAATAGTGCATCTTGCAACATATTATTTAGATTGTCCATTTTCAAGATTTTAATATATTTATAGATCTACTTGATTTTAACTATTTTTGAAGTTTAAAAATTTATAATTAGGTATAAGAATAGATTTTCTGATAATCCTAAGAATA
>NW_006497159.1:1991960-2048852 GCF_000471905.2 Amborella trichopoda
CGTTTCCGTCCGTACCCTACCCCTTTACCGTTTACCGTTCCTTCCCTACCTTCGTCGACTAGTCTCGTCTCTCCCACCTTACTTCTTCTCTCTCTCTCTCTCTCTCTCTCTCTCTCTCTCTCTCTCCCTCTCTTGAGAACTTACTGTCGCCCCCTTAAAGATAGCCACTGGGGATGGAGACAGTGGTTCGGTTAGGAGAGGACCCACTGGGGACTATGAGGTGAATATGACTCCATGGGGATGAAGGGTAGTGGCATGCATGTAACTCCACTGGGGATGGTGATTGAGCACACTGAGCGGTAACAAGGCCTGACAAGAGGGCATGGACGATGATAAGCAATGGAAGACATTGGTAAGGGTATGCATGATAAGAAGTGAGGTCATGGGCAGTTCAGGTTCATGATGTAGGTTCAAAGGGGCCATGGATGGTGCATTTCAACTGGGGGGAAGATGGGAGCTAGGCGGTGAAAGGCCCTATCAGGCGAAATGGTATGAAGCCACCCAACCAGAACTGCGGTACTCCTCTTTGGGATATAGCATTGTAGAGGCAGATGCATGCTTCAGAATCTCATAATTAAAACTGTGGTACACCCCTTGGTCAATGCGGTGGCCGCATGCTTGTTTGCTTCGAAGCCTCACAGTCGGAACTATGGTACACCTCTTGGAGAGATGAGTGCATGCCGTGATGATTACATGCTTTTGCTTCGAAGCCTCATATTCGAAACTATGGTACGCTTCTTTGAGATATAGTTTTGTAGAGGTGGGCACATGCTTTCGGGATCTCACAGTTAAAACTGTGGTACGCCTCTTTGTCGATGAGGCAGTTGCACACTTTTGCTTCACAGCCTCACAGTCGAAACTATGGTATGCCTCTTTGAGATATGGCTTTGTAGAGGTGGGCGCATGCTTTAAAATGCATGATTTTCTTCGAAGCCTCATGGTCACGACCAAGGTACACCTTGATTTGGGAGGACACCTCGAAGGGGGGATGTCTTTTCACTGGGGGCTTGTGAAGAAGGATGTAGTAGGGGATGTGTAGGAGGGTGTCATGCGAGAACCCCATAGAGCCATGTAAGCATAGGAAGCAGTTTATAGTCATGCGAATGGACTAAATGTCACATAGTTTAACGTCTTTCTACAGGGACATGAGACATTTTTACTCGTACTGATCCATAAAGTAAGATTAACATGTCGTCATTTGAGAGTGAGTGCCCCGAAGGGTTTTCACCGCACGCCTTTTATTTTGACACTCCCATAGTGCCCTTGCGGGTTTTTACTATGCCCATATTTTTCTTTCTCATTTTCTTTTTTATTTTTAAACATATTTTGCCCATGGTGGCTGTTGGAAGATATTTTTCATCATCATGGGGCCCCTGCTCAATAAACTCTTTCTGGTAGTCTTAAAATAGCCCCAGAACTGGTCAATATCTTCATGAGGACTTTCAAAAGTATCTTGCTAAGTTTGGTCACGTTTCGATATGTCTAAGGTAGTGCAGACCGAGAAATAGTTCCGGCAGAATTAGCCTCTAGCCCCCTGAATCAGACCCCTATGACTAAAGCTATATTCTTTGTATCTTAATTTGTTGTGGGACCACCGCCATTGGATCCGATACAGTTGAAAACCTTTAGGGGTCAAATTTCAGCTTGAACAAACATCCCAAGAAATCGTTATAGGCAAAAGAGTGAAACAGGAGGAGTTGCACGCTATTCCCATGCGGCCACCCTGCAACTGAACACCATTAAAGGGACAGTCACGACCAGTAGCTTTTGAGGCTCATATCTCACTCGTCTGAGGTCGGATCATTCCCAAAGTTTGTGGGCACATTTGTCTCATCAAGACGAGTGTTTTGATATGTGGCATGCCCCGTGATGATGCCCGAGCGTGAAGAAAAGCTAGAGAGAAGTTGTTGATCCATGAAAAAAGTGGAGGAAAATCAATAGTGTCGTGCCTCGCTCGAGTGGCCAAATCATATCGGTCGCCAGAATGATCGATGTGAGACTAATTCCATCGCATGCGTAAGGTCCGTGGCTGTCCCTGATCCGAACCTCGCATATGATGAATGGACGAATTTCGTACATGAAGCCGACGAAGTGACTGCAACTTTTGGCATCGAAATTCCAGATTCCGACCAAAACTCCAAACTTGCAAAATCTTCGTCCATGCACGGAATCAAGCTGTGTTTGTTGTGCTGTGATCGTGACGACATGCTCAGTGTGATTCAGTGAAGAAATCATAGAAAAACATCAAGGAACGAGCATACAATCGATCTAAGGTTTCAAGATTCATTCAAATTTCAAGTCACATGATTGTACCCTAAAAACACAATCCATGACTCAAAGTTAGTATCAAATCGATCATCATGCCTAGCCCTACAAGAAAACAATCATCTCTCGATCAACCCGGCATCAGAACGACCCTGGATCATCCATGAAAAAATCATGCACATTCTAGGGCAACGCAGGAACTGTTCTGAAATTCCACAACTTGTTAGGAAGGGGAAAATCTATCCTTTTATTTCTTTTAATTCATTTTAATCTTAATTTCCAGCAATTAGGGTTACTTTTGATTATCCACCCATGTTTGGGGTACAATTCTATATATACCGTACCATCATTGTATGCAAAAAGGATTGAACTCTTCACAAAAGAGAGAGTTTTTACTTAATAGTGTTTCTCTTTCTTTTTATTGTTGGGTCACATTGGGAGAGAGAGAGTAAGGAGAGAGAAACTATTGGATCGGTACCCCAATGCTCAAGGTAAATCTTCTCTCTTCTTTTTATTTTCTTCTTCTCTCTCTTCCTCTCCTTCTTCCTGTTCTCCGTCTGAGCTCCCCTCAGAGGCCATGCATGGTAGTGGCAGTGCCATGCATGCCTCTCCTGTGGTCTCATGGGTTGCGCATGACGATGGCAGCGCCATGCGAGAGCGTCCCTCTCCTTCTGTTTGTCCATCTTTATCGCTTTGCGAGGTTTGCATACAATGCTACTCATCGTCGTCTACAAATGTATTCTGGATGCCTCAGTGAAAAGCATAGACCTATCGCCGTCCGCGAGCCTCTTTCGTATGCTCGATGCCTATCGCCGTCCGAGAGCCTCCTTTGTGATTTCAATGCTCATCGCTGTTCCTCCCACATGCCACACCTATCGTCATGTACCTCATGATAACTATCGCTAGGTGTTTCGTAAATGGCTACGCCGCACACTGCACGGGAGGCTATCGCCCCCTGCGCAAGGGTGCGCTGCCTTCTTGTGTTTCTAGTGGCAATGCCTAATGCTTTTCGTAGTTCCTTGATTTACTTCAAGCTGTGAGCAGTAGTGTTTAGCACTGCAACGCCTAGCACTGTCGGGACCCTATCTCTCGGCCATCTCGTGCCTTCTCTTCATTGTTTCCTCTACTCACTCGACTGAGGGTTGACCTTGCCTAACACCACCATATCGGCCTCAGTTTCGAGTAGTATTGCCATCGTGCTTGTCCTGAGTACCATGCCCGTCTTGCTAGCACTTCGAATCGGTCACTGTCCGACTATCAAGCTAGTCTCGTCTCTTCATTAAGTTTTCTTCTCTCTTCGACCTTTGTTCGAACCTTCTACTTCATCACTCTAATCCCTCACTTTCCTAGCCACACGAATGTGCATTGCCTTAAGACAAGGGTGAGCCCTGCGGGCCACTTGTCTTGCAAATTAACCATAATAGTATTGTACAGAAAAACAAGGAGATTATAGGTCAAGGGAGGCGATTCCGAGCCAGCTAAAACAGCTGGGGGGTTCCGTCATGATCTAAGAGGGTGCCCATGCGAGTTAGCCTGAGTAAGTCTCGGACCAAGGTGAGGTTAGTCCCCACCTCACATCCAAAATTCCTCTCGCACTAGTTGGATACCTGCCCTTGTTCTTAAACGAGGTTCCCGAAAGAGCGATCTCAAATCCCGGGTTATCCAAACTGGAGACATTGTCACCTGATCGCTTAGATCTTGGGAGGCAAGATCGAGGCACCTAACTAGCTTGGTGACTTCGTTGGGGACTTATTACCTCTTCATCGGTTCGCTCTTATTTGATCAGTTTCTTCTTTCACTTTCTGCACTACTTTCTATGGCACTTGGGTTATTTAACCCTTTCATTCGAGTTGGGGACTTCTTATTCCTGCACTTGTGAATGTCCCAGGGAAGTGAGCTGCTCAAGCTTCCTTCCCTACACTCCTTTTGAGTCAAGAGTCACAGTCCATCTCCAAAGTTCTCTTCTAAATCGGTGGGAGAAGGGAACTAAAGGTCCTTGCCTCCCCACTTTCTCGCCTTGGTGGACCCTCCATCAAGGCCCCCTACATTGGTAGCACATCTGTTGCCGTACATAGCACCCACCCTGCTACAGGCAAAGCTCTTGCTGTTCATATTGTTGAGGTATGTCGGAAGGCTACTCTACCCACTCTCGCAAGAGCTAAGCAGGTTGCCATCGCTTTTGAGGCCGCCCGAACTCCTTTATTACCCCGAACCTCTACACTTGGAGGCACGACACACAAAGGTGGAGATCCTGAGGTCTCCACCCTACGCACACACCTATAGGCTCGTGGTCTATCTATTCGAGCCACACCTCGGGGCAACTTTCATGCTTCCCTGAAATCGAGTTCAATGATTAGCCTTCTTGGGCAAAACCCTGCACACACCATGCATCCCACAGCTCAGAGCGGCGCCAGTTCTATGTCGACTCGAGCACCAGAGGGTTGACCGCTTCATCCTCCCTCTTACCACACACCGCTTCACCCTGTGAGAGATGGTTCCTACCCCGTCCCTCACAGACACAAGCTTGTGGGTCCCGACCTTCCAAGGTAGAACCATTGACCGAGCCTCGGCTAACCTCCAAGTCACCCGGATGACTAACCCTAAAGGTGCACAAACACTAATTTTGCAAGTTCCTCCTCGCTCCCGACTCAGGTGGAGTCATGACCCAGCTCCTTCTTATGCTGCTCTCCCTTCACCAAGAAAGCGCTTCGAGACTTGGTACTCAAAGGTTTTTCCCAAGAGTACGGTCTTGAGCCAATTCGAGCCTCATAAAGGGACTAAGAGCAGCGACCTGATGTCTGACAGAAGTCTTCAGCCTACAAAGCCGAAGCTCAGGTTGCCTTCTATCCTTGGGCTCCACTCCCTACTCCAATTAATAGACATGGCCCCGGCGTGCTCAAAGAAAGTGGGGCAGTCTAAACCTCACGCCCAATTCTGGGGCAAAGTCCACAATAGCCTCAGGGTTAGGCAAAAGAGAGGCCTGCAGATCTTGACCATAGAGGCCTGCAAGGCAGCTGAGGTCACTACTCTCGGTGACCTCCTGCATCATAATCCCTTTTCCCTCTCCAAACTCCAGAACCTGAGTAGGTCCAAGAATACTGCTAGTGATAACTGTCGGGAAACCACAGTCCCAAGACCATCGAGAACCGGTCCTCATAAGATTGACATATAAGGCTCGAGTCCAATCAGAGCAAGCTAAGCCCCTACAGACTGACTTGCCATGCCAGACTTGCCAACCTCGGCAATCCACTGCCCCACTTGGTGTTGACCTTCCAGAAGCAATGGTCAGTGTCATGGTGATCAATGATCCGGATGATGCCCAGAAGAAAGGATGAATAGGTTCAAGGTAATGGTGCAATCCATCCTCGAAAAGATGGAACGCCTTGAAGCCTCCAGGGCCCCTTCTTCTCACCACAAGAATGATTCCCCATCTGGCTAAGACACAGTTCCCAGGCAAACTCCCCCACGGGTCTCCTAAGACAGCTTTCCCTCTCGAGGGGCTTCTCAGACCGATATAGATGCCGTGGTCACCCACAGCCTTAAGAACAAGGTCTCAGGCATGTAAGAGGTGCCACTCTACCAGAAGCCGTACCCTTCATACATTGGCCAGGTGTCGTTTCCCTCAAACTATCATAAAGGGAAACTCCCCTTATTTAATGATATTATGTATCCTCATCAGCATACTGCCCACTTCCAAGCGGCCTGTCAAGAGACTACGACTGAGGGGCGACTCCTCCTCCCTCAGTTCGTTGAGACTCTTAAAGGGCCAGCCTTCCAATGGTATGCTTGGCTGCCTCCAAACTCGGTGCGCACCTGGCAAGAAATGGAGCAGTTGTTTTACCAACTCTTCTACGAAGTCCAATTTTACGCCCCATAGCAGGTTGGGCAGGAGATGAATGAGAAGTACTGCACCTATCATAGGAAAGTAGGCCACCCCACTCATGACTGTTATAAGCTCAACGACATTATCAAAGCCCATATTAACAAGGGTCAGATAAAACTCAAAGAGTTAAAGAAAGCGTTCGGGGCAACTGAGGCCTCCCACATAGTGATGATCAATGAGAATGATGGGGTACCCGCTATCCTCCATGCACTATTCTCCTTAATGCTCGAGGAGGGACACATCACACCCAAGCTGATAAGGCAGCCTAAGTTCCTACCTCTAGGAGCTGAGAACCTCTAGTGCTTGTGTCATCTGATACGAGTCCACGATGTGAGCATATGCATTGGCTTCCACGAACTCTTGGCAAAGAAGATGCAGCAATGCCAGAAGCTCATGGTAACCCAGAGGGCACCCTCAAGTTCCTCTTCTGCCAGTGCAAGAAGAACTCTCTACGCAAGCCTTGAGAAGCACTGAGCCAGACCCTCTGTGGGCCCTCTTTGAGGCAATGCTCCAATAGGACCTCATCAGTCCCAAGCCCGCCGGCAGCCTAAACACCTTGCCCAGGGTACGAAAAAACCACTGGTATCACCAAGTATGGGGCCACGAGCTGAAAGAATGTTCTGGGTTTGAAGCTATAGTCACTCGTGAGGTACAAAAACCCACATCATCTGTGCCGTTCTACCAGAGCACTTACAAGCATTGCTTCTATCCAAGAGGAGACCCCGCTACAGGTCCCCTATGACCATACACCGGACCCTTCAGTGCCCTCAACCTCTCAACCCTGGGAAGTCTACCATGGGAGAAGTAGGCTCAAGTCCTTGAAGCGTGAGGCAGTCCACTAAGCTAGGGCTACTCACTAGCCCGATAGGGCAGTCCAGACACCCCCTCAGTTTGTCTAAAAGGAGACGACGAGTACCCAAGTTAGTCCGCCGAAGGAATCCCATCCCCCAGCCACCAGTCGACGAAGAATTTCTCTGGCCTATTCCTCCGCTACCAAATTTACAGGATTTCATCCCAGGTGCAGCTCGCCTTATCCTTTCCAATCAGGCGGACGTACCTGAGTCACTAACAGCTCGGGATCCCTTCAATATGGGTGACGACGCTAAAAGAACCCTACAATGTTCAAAGCTGGGGCAAGACCTAAAATATCCCATGCAGTTGTCCAAAATGGGTGATGACACTAAAAGCTCCCCTCAACGGTTAGAGCCTGGGCAAGACCTAAAATATCCCCTGCACACGTCCAATTCTGACGGCAACGTAAAAAGTTACCCGGAATATTCTAACACTTCTCCTCCCTCCCCTTCTATTTTTTCCGCAGGTGAAGCTCGACAGTATCCAGACTTCGATGCTCTAAACAGAGAGCTCAGAGCCACCAACCTCAGCAGGTCGCAGCAAGAACGCCTCAGAGAGATGCTGTCCTAAGCAGCTGAATTCTTGACAATTGCTGACGCCCTGTCAACCCAAGCCAAGACCGAGCCATCATCAAGGTCCTCTTCCAAAGAAGCCTCCCATATGGTGCAGGTTTTGGAAGTACCACCCAACGCGGGGTAAATGAACCTAAGATCAGGGAAGAAACTACAACCCCCGCCTCAAAATCTAAAGGTCCTCAAGTTTCATGATCCTGCAATTTTCCCTAAATCTCAACCTCAAACCTTTACATCCCTAATACAAATCTCGATTACTTCCCCATCAACCCAGACAGCACCGGCTAAACAACAAATCAGTGCCACAAACCAAAACTCAACCAAAGCCTATTCTTAAACCTACCCTACTCCCTACACCAGTGACTGGATTAGGAACACTGGACTAATGAGGATAAAGTGAAATACAACGTAATTGGGCACCTGAGAAATCGTTCAGCCCTTCTAAGCATCTATGATGCCCTTTTGCTGTCGAGAGACTATCGTATGGCCTTAGTTCAAGCTTTTTCTAACCCAGAGGTGTACGAGACCAAAGTGGAGCCTAACGAGGTTGACCCAGCCATTCTGAGTGGGTGCTTACATTCTCCTTTTCCGAAGATGACCCACAGTTGGGAGGCAAATTTCACAACCACCCCCTCTTTGTGAATGGTGAACTACGTGCCTGCCATATCAATTGGATCATGTTGAATGGAGGGTCAGTAATCAACCTGATCCCAAGAAGGATCCTCACGTGATTGGGATTAGGATCTGATGACCTCACTCCTACCCACATCACCGTGCAAGGTTTCAACCAATTAGGAGAGAAGCCAGCGGGCATGGTGCGCCTTCGTCTCAAGATCGGTGACCTCAACGATTATGCTCAGTTCGAGGTAATCGACATCGGTACTTCCAACAACATCCTGCTTGGTCATCCTTAGCTTTAGGATCAAGGGGTGGTTTATTCCAGGCTCCATCAGTGCTTCAAATACAGCTGAGATGGAAGACAACATAGTCTATGCTGACAAAAGACCATTCCCTGTAGCTAAGACTCGCTACGCCAACGCCAAGTACTATTTCACAGACCTTACAGTGCCAAAAAAGTCAAAGGATTATTATTGGAAGTTTGTGAGAGAGATGAGACTCTCGTCCCATGATGACATTGAAGAGTTGAGGTAAATGATCACGGACATGTTCAAAGAAGAGGAAAGACAGGGCAAGATGCTTCCCTTGACTCCGATCTACCCGAGTATACCTTGCCACCTCTCCGAGGTCAGGATGTCCTCTCCCGAGGATGAAGCTTCCCCCTCTACATCTAAATCGTCAAAACAAAATGATGAGTTAGAAGTAACACCTGAGCTCGAGGAATCCCTTATGGTAGAACTTCCAGCACCAAGGGTCACCTATACACTGGACCAGCAAAAAGTCCTGCATATCCCCATTGCTCTTCTAGAAGTAGAATTGGCACACCGATCGCCAATTCCATCCTCCTTAAACGAGGAGTTCATTGGCAGCCAGAAGAAGGTCTTACACTTCTCAAGGGTTGATGAAGAGGTACAGGTGAACAAGAGTCAGCCCTCCGGCCCTCAGGAACGAGACCCCATGGTAGAACTAAGGAGTAAGGTGTGTAGAGGTGTTAGCCTTCAGGATTAGTTGGAAGTTATGCACGTCGCTTCAAAGCACTTGAAGGAGTTTGTCCCTGAGACTAAGATCTATGACGATCTCAAAAGCAATGTACCTCGAATTGAAGCCAAAGTTCCCCCGAACTGGAGCATTTACAACAAGCAGACTCATCAAATCATGAGAACGATTAATTATGAGCCCCTGTCCAATCAAACACTCAAGGGTGAGGAAGCAGTTGCTCTCCCATTCGAGGTCATTGAAGCCACAACAGGCTATCATAAGACGAAGCAAGGAGTGGGATATTCCTTTTCGTCTCAAGCTGTGAAAGAGCGGAAGCAATAAAAAGAGAAGGGAAGAACAAAAGACATGCGGTACATAGGAAAGATAAAAGAATTATTTCATTCATCAAGGAAAATATTACAAGTGTCTTTTCTTTACTGAAAGAAACATGGAAAGGAGGCACTGTTAAAAGTGGTCAATGATTTCATTAACCTTCCCTCTACACTCTTGGACTGAGGCCTTCACTCACTCAATATCGAGCCTCAATTCAGCCACCATTTTGGCCTCGTGGTCCACTAGAGTCAGTTGCTCCCTCAAGGAGCTCTCGAGGTCCAGTAACTTCTAGCTCAGCTCCTTATCTTTGGATTCCCAAACTGTTGTCTCCTCCTCCAACTCCTCAAGCGCCTGCACCCATTTGATGATTTTCTCTTTCAGGGTTTGTACCTTGCCATGGCACATCACGGCTTTCTCGGCAAGGGCGGACCTCTAGGAGATGGTAGCATCTATTTACCCTACCTGGGCATCAACCAACACTTAGTTCGATCTGAGGGAATTCACTAACCACTATAGTTGAGAGTCCTGCAGTCTATTCGTAGTGTTCTTCGCCTACAAAGCTTTCATCCTTCATCCCTCTAGCTCGTTGGCGATACTATCGAAGTAAGGGAGCACTTCAAGCACACTTCCTAGGGCAATCCCCCTCAACTGCAAGAGTGTTGTTTCAAGATCTTTGAAAGGTAGCTCCTTCCGCTTCTGAAAGCACGTTTGCAACATCTCAAAGAAAACACCCTGTATCCTGCTGAAAGTGGGCCTAGGTAGCACGGTAGGAGACACCACAGCAGGAGGATCCCCAGCTGCTACCAAGTCCTCAGGCTCCCTAGGTTCAGGGGCAACCTCAGGTTGCTCTAGTAGCTCAACAACAACCCCTTTGCTCAAAGCCCCTGCCGTGTCCACTTCAGGCTCAGTCCTCTCATGCTCATGTGTTATAGCTTCACCCATGTAAGCTCCATAGCCTCAGTTGAGGCAAGGCTGAGCTTCTCTCTTGAAGCTACTACCTCAGGCTTAGGTTGCACCATGGTAGCCTCCTCTCCCGGGGCAGCGATCTCACCTTGTGGCCCTTTTTCTCGGGCCACCATCACAACCTCGGCAGGTTCGACACCTTCCCCTTCTCCTTCTTTGCCCCTGTCTTGCATGGAAACCACATCAGCTACAATCTATCCTACAACCCTGCCTCCTCTACAGTCGTGGGTGCTACCTCTAGGCCATCTAACCCTGATCGAGGTAGCAACCTCTTGCTGCTCGAGTGGTCCCTCTTCAGTCCTTGGGGCTCCAGCCTTTTCTATAACTACAACCTCTATCAGGGTTTCCCTTTCCTCAGTAGGCACACCAACCTCCAAATTTCTTGAGGCCCTCTTCAACTCCACCGCCTCATTAAAGCTAGCCTCCTCCGCCCCGTCCACCTCCATCAGGACTGGGCCCTCCCCTTTGGCCATGAACATCACTTCCCAATCCAAAGCAATCTTGATCAGGGCAACAGTGCGATGACCCAAACTTTCCCAGGCAATTTAGAAGACATGGAGGGATAAGGGGGAAGGTTGGATGCATTACCGACTGTGAGGAGAAGAAGCACCGGTGCTAGCTGGGTTGTGACCAGCACTGGCTGAGTAGTATACAACGCCGACTGTGAAGAGAAGAAGCACAAGTGTCAGCTAAGTTGTGGCTAGCGCCAGCTGAGTCGTGGGCAGCGTCGGCTGAGTTGTGGCCAACGTTGGCTGAGTTGTGTCAGCACTAGATGGGTTGGGACCAGCACCGACAAATTCGTATGCAGTGTAGGCAATGAATAGAGAAAGCACCAGTGCCGGCTGAGTTGTGGCCAGCACTGACTGAGTTGTGGCCAGCGCCGGCAGAGTTGTACGCAATGCCGGTTGTGAAGAGAAGAATCACCAATGTTGGCTGAGTTGTGGCCGGTGCCTGCTGAGTCATGGATAGTGCCAGCTGAGTTGTGGCCAGCTCCAGCTGAGTTGTGGGCAGCACCGACCTAGTTGTGTGCAGTGCCGACTGAGTTGTGGGTAGAGCAGGTTGAGTCTCTAATATGCATGGATTATGAGTGCCACTTGTTAGATGCATGCTGATGTGAGTGTCACTTGTCCAAATTTTAAGTCTTTTGATGGCACGTGGACTACAAACCCAAACATAGGAGTACTTAAGCCACTCCTCTCACCCACGCCACTCACTCTTCCCTCATTTTATACTCTATCTAAGACACGAGGTGTGAAGAAGGGACTATTGGAGGACATCCATCGTTAGGCGGGTGAGAGCTGTGAGCAGAGGATTGGAAAAGGCCCCATTGTTATTAGGTAAGTGGATCCATTACCATTGCATTGTAGCCATAAGGATGCATGGGAACTTATGCATGTGAAATGAACAATAAAAATGTATGTGATGTAGAAAATATTTACACCTTATTTGCTGAAAATTGGGACTTTTGTTCTATGGAAATGGTGGATGTTGAAAATGAATATATGATTATTAGATTATGTAAGAAATGCATGTTATGTGTGTACATTGTAAGAGAATGGTTGTTAGCATGTTCTTTACTATGAAATGAAGGTTATGGAATGCATTCTTAAGACATGTTATATGCCACGGTGAAATTCCAAAAATATGTGTGTATTTAATAGAGGCTTTTGAACAGCCAAATGGCCGATTGACCTCAAATATCCACCATTGGAAAGATATACGAGTCTAGTAAAATGTTAACTTTTCCCCACTGTTGAAATTCTTTATGAAAATGAAGTTAAGTTTCAAAATGAGAGTGCATATCACTATTAATTGTTTTCCTGGATTTTCCACTGACGCTGTTGTGGCCACTGATTTTAATTAACCAAACGAAGTCCATTTCTATTAATCTACAGCCAATTGAAATATTTTTGAATGGGCTAAAATTTTCATGAAGAAATTTTTTGAAATTCGTTTTAGATCAAAAGTTATACTTCAGCCCATTAAGGTATGTCACTATGGGCGATATTGATAAAATTTTCAGAACTATCACCTTGATTGGAACGAATCTTTGAACCACCAAATGGAATCCAAATGATTTCAAATGTACCTTGTTAGAAATATTTACGTCTTGGCTTAAACTTTGATTTTTAAACCGTCACAAGTTACCTCACGGTTTGAAAGTTAGAGTGATATGAAGCAAGGTACGCTGTTGTCCACTGTACACAGCAGGGTGCAACTAGTTAACCCTTACGTCTTGGAACATTTAAGTGGCTAAACGGGGCCCAATTGTCTTCAAAACACTCCCATTTGAAGGGTAGGGGTGTCTAGCATAAAATTAGTTTTGGAACTATCATTACCTTTCAAAGGAATTGGGAGTTATCACCCTGTTTTGATCAGATGTCACTGCTTGAGATTACAGGTCATCGACACTAAGATTTACTGACTTTGATATATGTGATTTCTTTCCACTAAGCAATATGTCCTCCATTGGTAGTGGATATTCTGATTCTGTTATATAAACTCTGATAGATGTGATTCCTGGGTCCTCCTTTGGAAATGGATATTCTGATTCTGTTATATGAACTTTGATATATGTGATTTCGGGCCACTACGCAAGGGGTCCTCCATTGGTAGTGGATATTCTGATTCTATTTTATGAACTCTGATATATGTGATTTCTGGCCAGTACACAATGGGTCTTCCATTGGTAGTGGATATTCTGATTTTGTGACTACTACGTTATGGGTCTCCATTGGTAGTTGGGTATACTGTACCTCGACTCTTATGATAGGAGTGGAGTCGAGATGTGACTGTAAATAACTGGGAGGATCGCACCTCCCAATTGTCTTAGGCACTACGCATTAGCTCCTCCAATGGTGGTGTAACACCCTCCCGCTTGAGGGCATAAGGAGAGTGTATTGTATTGCAAGGCCGCAGCCTATCGAAAACCCCAAAGCGCACTGGGGATTGTGTGCGTGAGTGAGGAAATTAAGAAGTGGGGCCCCCACTTGTCATTGTCCTCCCTCTTGAGTGAGGTTAGCCTGATCATTGTGGCTTCTACTTTGGGAGTAATTTAATCTGTTCTACTTATCTGAATTTCGTATTCTATAAGAACATCTAACTGTGAATGTGATACGCATGAAAATGGATGCTACTTTTGAGAACAAGTAATGCTTTGTTACCTGAGTTTTATCATACAACAGTTATATGCATTCTGATATATGACCGTACTATGTGAGACAAACTTGTTAAAACCTAAGCATGTTATTATATATGTACTGATAGTCTAGAATTCAAGGGTAGTGATTTTCTTACTAGACTTTTATCTCATTCCATCTTAATCTCATAACTAGAGTGAAGGGAGGTTGCAGCTGTGCTAAAGGTTGGTGGCAGTTTGAGGGCTTGTAGCCCGAAATTAAGAAGTTAGAGAAGCCGTCTTCCGAAGACTTTCACTGTATGTTTTGGTTTTCAGTAGCATGATGTATACTCCATTTTTTGTATTTTGGGCCAGTAGTTCCTTAAAGTGATATTGAAGGAATAAGTTGGTTGTATCTGTTGGATTGTTTTTCTGTTTGATGAATGGATTTATTCTAGTTTTCTTTTACGGTTTGCTCTCGATTCCGTGTTTTTATGCGTTGAGCCACTCCCACTTGAGTGACGTTTGTGATCTCTGGTCGCGATCCCACACCTTCTCGCCCTCCCGTTGTGGTCAAGGAGTGGGGTCGTGACAGTTATGGTATCAGAGCAGCCAGGTTAGGATTCTTGCCCTAGGGAGTTGGGTAGTGTCTTTAGAACAGTTTGGGTAGATTAGTAACTGAGTGTTTGTGTATTAAGTTGGAGATGTCGAGAATGACGGCTAATAATTCAAGCTCTGATAATGAGAACACCAAGGCCCATAGTGAATTCATCAAGACCTTGGGGGCCATGACATAGATGATGAAGGAAGCCATGCCAACCCCATCTACCCCTGCTCCTGACTCGAATGATAGTAGCTTAATAGAGAAGTTTAGGAGGTTGACTCCTCCGACCCTTCGTAGGGCTTGGTGAAGTAGAAAAGGTTGAGAGATGGAGGAGATAGGTGGAGAAGATATTCAAAGTTCTAAACTACACTGATGAGCAAAAAGGAAGGCTATGCACTTTCATGCTTGAAGGGGACACTGAGCACTAGTGGGGCTCGGTAGAACAATCTTGGGAAAGGTTAGGGATAGAAATGACCTGGGAGAATTTTCTAGAAGTCTTCGATGAAAAGTACTTTCCAAATTCAGTAAGGGAAAGAAAAGAAGTACAGTTTATCGAGCAGGAACAAGGGAATTTAACTGTGGAGCAATATGCAACCAAGTTTGCTAAGTTGTCAAGGTATGTGCCACACATCATAAATACCGAGGCATAGAAGGCTAGTAAGTTCGAAAGAGGCCTCAGGTCAGAAATAAGGAGAGGGGTAATTCAGCCAATTTAAAGACCTTTTCCCCTTTAGTGGATCAGGTCATGAGAAACGAAAGAAGAAGAGTCCCGAGTTGGAGGAAACTGGAAGATGAGACCAGCCCCGTTTGGAAACTCGAGAAGAAAAGCTTGACCACCACTGAAGAGGAACTTTCGGGGAAGAGAAAATTAGAGGAGCAAGAAGATTATGAGGACATTACCGGGTGATGTAAGAGAGAATCGGCACCCGACGTGTCCACATTGCAAGAAGGATAATCACTTGGCGGTTGAATGCCGAAGGAAGATTGGGGCGTGCTTCAGGTGTGGCAAGCCGGGCCACCAGATTACAGATTGCCCAGTAAGGGGACCTAAGAAACGACCAAAGACTCAAGGTCGGGTGTTTGCTCTTATCGAGCAGGAAGCTAAGGCATCAACTTCAGTTATCTGAGGTACCCTCTCCGTTTGTGACATTGAAGAAAAAATCCTAATTGATCCTGGATCTACACACTCTTTTGTTGCACCTTACTTTACATGCCACATAAATGCTAGACCTTCTTTGCTTTACTGGATATTGATAGTATGCACACCTATGAGGAGATTTATAAAAACTGAAACTGTTTATAAATATTGTGGGGTTTTACTTGAAGGGTGTAAGCTGCATAGAGGTTTGATATTGTTAGATGTCCTTGACTTTGATGTTATTTTGGGCATGGACTGGGGAGGAACATCCTTTGAAGGTTATTGGCATCAAGGATGTTCCTCCTCTGCATTTTATTTCGACTATTCGGGCTTCCCGTTTGTTGACTAAAAGTTTTGTTGTGTATCTAGCTTACGTAGTGGAATATCAGGATGACCTGTCTAAGTTATAAGAGATACCGATGGTGAGAGAATATCCGAACGTCTTTCCCAAAGAGTTAACCTCTCTGCTCCCAGTTAGAGAAATAGAATATGAGATAAATGTGATCCCTGATTCTGTCCCCATCTCTAAAGCTCCTTATAGAATGGCCCCAGCTGAACTAAAGGAGTTAAAAGAACAATTACAAGAGTTACTAGAGAAGGGTTTTATTCAACCTAGTGTGTCACCCTGGGGTGCACCTGCCTTATTTGTTAAAAAGAAGGATGGGTCTTTAAGGATATGTATAGACTATCGACAATTAAACTAGGTCACTGCGAAAAATAAGTACCCCTTGCCTAGAATTGATGACCTTTTTTATCAACTCTAAGGGGCCAAGTATTCTCCAAGATCGACCTTCCATCAAGTTACCATCAGCTGCGAGTCAAGGAATAAGATGTACCTGAAACCTCATTCAGGACTCATTATGGTCACTACGAGTTCTTAGTAATGCCCTTCGGACTGACTAATGCCCCAGTCATCTTTATGGATTTAATGAACAGGGTGTTTAGACCCTTTTTGGATGACTTTGTGGTGGTTTTTATAGATGGCATTCTAGTATATTCATGGAATCGTGAAGAGCATGGAATCTTAAGCTGGGGAAAAGCGAGTTTTGGCTTTCAGTGTGGCCTTCCTTGGGCATGTTATTCCTAAGGATGGGCTTGCAGTTGACCATTATAAGATTGAAGCCATCCTTATATGAGAAAGACCGACAAATGAGACAAAAGTTCACAATTTTTAAGGTCTGATAGGATACTATAGGAATTTTGTAGAAGGTTTTTCCAAGATGGCACTTCCCCTGACTCGCTTGACCTAGAAAGAGTAACATTTATATGGTCAGAGGATTGTGAGAAGAGTTTTCAAGACTTAAAGAATAAATTGACTACTGCCCCAGTACTAACTTTTCCAGAAGGAAATGAAGGCTTTGTAATCTACACTGATGCTTCCCATAAGGGACTAGGGTGTGTATTAATGCAGCAAGAGAAAGTTATAGCTTATGCCTTCCGACAGTTAAAGCTGCACGAGCAAAATTATCCAATTCATGATGTAGACCTCGCTGCTGTGGTTTTTTCCTTGAAGATTTGGAGACATTATCTCTATGGAGCCCAGTTCAAGATATTTACAAATCATAACAGCCTCAAGTATTTATTTTTTTAGAAGGAGTTGAATATGAGGCAAAGGAAATGGATGGACCTACTAAATGATTATGATTTCACCATCAATTACCAACTGGGCAAGATAAATGTAGTAGCAGATGCTTTGAGTCGGAAACCCTTAATAACAATGGCACATCGATGGCTCAAGAGATGAAATAGATAGAAGATGCAGTGGAGTGGTGCCCAACTTTACCCTCTGGTTTTGAGGCAGGAATAACTGCAGGTATAAGAGTGGAACCTTAGCTCATTCAACAGATCAGGGTAGCTCAAAATGCAGATCCCCAGCTTGTGAAATCCTAGACGAATTAAAGCGGGAAAGAAAGGAGGATTTTTCTGTTGACGGTGATGGTTTGTTAAGATTTAGGGAACGAGTATGCGTCCCAAGTGATTAGAAAATAAAGAGGGCTATTCTAGAGGAAGCACACCACTCCTTTTATACTATGCACCCAGGAAGCACAAAAATGTACCAAGATTTAAAGAAGACCTTATGGTGGAATAACATGAAGAAAGATGTGCCACAATTTGTTTCTAAATGTCTTACCTATCAGCAAGTAAAGGCTGAACATCAGAGACCTTCTGGGTTGTTACAACCCTTACCTGTCCCTGAATGGAAGTGGGAACACATGGACTTTGTGTCTGGTTTGCCAAGATCAGGCATGGGACATGAAAACATTTAGGTTATTGTGGACCGATTAACTAAGGTTGCACATTTCTTACCGGTTTGCACTACCTTTACCCGAGATAAACTGGCTCAGCTATATGTCAAGGAATAGTAAGGATGCATGGAGTACCTGTCAGTATTGTGTCCGACAGGGCCTCTAGATTCACTTCAAGGTTTGGGAGCAGTCTACAAACAGCTTTGGGGACAAGACTTACCTTCAATGCTGCTTTTCACCCCTAGACTGATGGACAGTCCGAGAGGACAATTCAAATCTTAGAAGACATATTGAGGGCTTGTATTACCGACTTCAAAGAAAATTGGGACGATCACCAACCTTTAGTAGAATTTACATACAACAACAGTTTCCATGGCAGTATTCAAATGACACCTTTTGAGGCTTTATATGGGAGAAAGTGCAGGTCGCGGTGTGTTGGAATGAAGTCGGCGATTGAAGACTCTTAGGGCTAAAAATTGTTCAAGTAACATAAGAAAAGATCACCCTATTTCGAGAAAGGCTTAAAACAACTCAGAGTGGGCAAAAGACTTATGCCGATAATTGCTGGATGGACCTTGAATTTGAAGTAGGTGATCGGGTATTCTTAAAAGTGTCATCAACGAAGGGAATTATGAGGTTTGGAAAGAAAGGGAAACTAAGTTCGTGATTCATTGGACCCTTTGAAATATTAGAAAGAATCAGAGTCACGTCATACCGAACTAGTCAAGATCTTCATGAGGACTCTCAAATTTCTCCTGTCATGTTTTGTTACGTTCTGACATGTCTAAGGTAGTGCAAACCAAGAAACAGTTTCAACAGAATCAGCCTCTTGCACCCTGAAATGGACCCCAATAACGAGAGCTATATTCGCGATGTCTCAATTTGAGGTGGGACCACCGCCATTAGATCCGTCACTATTGAAAATCCTCAGGGTCAAATTTTAGCTTGAACGGACATCCCAGGGAAACATTGTAGGCAAAAGAGCGAAACAGGAGGAGCTGCAGGCTATTCCTTTGCAGCCACCCTGCAACTCAACACCAGTAAAGGGACAGTCACGACTAGTGACTTTCGACTCTCATATCTCACTTGTCCGAAGTCAGATCATACTCAAATTTTGTGAGCATATTTGTCTCATCAAGATGAGCGTTTCGATATGTGGTACACCCCGTGATGATGCCCGAGCACCAAGAAACGCTAGAGAGAAGTTGCTGATCCGTGAAAAAAGTGCAGGAAAATCAGCAGCATCATGCCTTGTTCAAGCCGCCAAATCACGCTTCTCGAGAGCACGATTGATGTGAGACCAATTTCATCGTGTGCATAAGGTTCGTGGCCGTCACTGGTCCGGGCCTCACGTATGATAAATGGATGGATTTCACACACGAAGCCGACGAAGTGACTGCAAATTCTGTCATCAGAATGCTAGATTTCGGCCAAAACTCCAAACTTGCAAAACCTTCATCGGGGCACAGAATCGATCAGTGTTTGTTGTCCCACGATCATGACGCCATGCCCAATGTGTGATCTAGTGAAGAAATAATAAAAAAAACATCAAGGAATGAGCACACAATCGATCCAAATTTGAAGATTCATTCACATTTCAAGTCACATGATCATGCCTTAAAAACACGATCCATGGCTCGAAGTTGGTATCAAATCAATCACACAATCATCACTCAATCAACCGGGCATCGAAATGACCCCGGATCATCCACGAAAAATCATGAACGTTCTAGGGCAACACAGGGACTGTTATGAAATTCTACTACCATCTAGGAAGGGGCAAATCTATCATTTTCACCCTATTTTCTAATTTTTTTAAATTCATTTTAATCTTAATTTTCAGTAATTAGGGTGAGTTTTAATCGTCCACCCATGTTTGGCACACAATTCTATATATACCGTACCATCATTACATGAAAAAAGGTTCGAACTCTTCACAAAAGAGAGTTTTTACTTAATCGAGTTTCTCTTTCTTCTCATTGTTGGGTCACGTTAAGAGAGAAAGTAAGGAGAGAGAAACTATTGGACCGATACCTTAGGCTCAAGGTAAATCTTCTCTTTGTTCTTTTTATTTTCTTCTTCTCTGTCTTCCTCTTCTTCTTCTTCCTCTTCTCCTCTTGAGCTCCCCTCAAAGGGCATGCATTACAGTGGCAGTGCCGTGCATGCCCCTCCTCTGGTCTCATAGGTCGTGCATGGTGATGGCAGCGCCATGCACGAGCCTCCCTCTCCTTATGTTCATCCATCTTTATCTTTTAGAGACATTTGCAGATGGCGCTGCTTATCGTCGTCCGCAGACGTATCCTCGATGGCTCAATGAAGAGCACAGACGGCGAAACTCACTACCACCCGCAGAGGTCTCCCCCTATTACATGCTTATCATAGACGGCGATGCCTATGGCCTCCCACGAGAGGTCTCGAGAATATCTATAGCCGTCCGTGGGCTTCCTTTGCATGTACAATTCTTATCGCTATCCGCGAGTGTCCTTCCCATGCTCGGTGGCTATCGTCGTCCGGGAGGCTCCTTTGTGTGTTCGGTGCTCATCATCATTCCTCCCGTGTCCCACGCTTATCGTCGTGCGCCTCACAAGAACTATCATCGCATGCTTTGTAAATGTCTATCATCGTGCGCTTCACGACAGGCTATTATAGCCCATGCAGGGATGTGCTACCTTCTTGTGTTGCCAGCGGCAATGCCTAGTGTCGTTCGTAGTTCCCTGCTCCCCCTCATGCCATGAGCAGTAATATCTAGTGGCGTCAAAGGGTCGTGACACTGCTGCTCCATGGTCGTGGGTGGTAATGCCTAGCATCATCGAGAACCTATCTCTCCGCCATCTCATGCCTTCTCTTCATTCTTTCCTCTTCTCACTCGATTGAATCGGTCACTGTCCGGCTATCAAGCTTTTCTCGTCCCTTCGTCAAGTTTCCTTCTCTCTTCGACCTTTGTTCGAACCTTTTACTTCATCACTCTCATCCCTCACATTCTTAACACATGAATGTGCATTGCCCTAAGACAAGGGTGGGCCCTTCGACTCACTTGTCTTGCAAATTAACCATAATATGTTGTGCAAAAAAATAAGGCGATTTCAGGTAAAGGGAGGCAATTTCAAACCAGCTAAAGCAGCTGGGGGGCTTTCCGTCATGATTTAAGAGATCGCCCACGCGAGTCAGCCCGAGTAAGTCACAAACTCAGGTAAGGTTGGTCCCCACCTCACATCCAAAATTCGTCTTTCACTAGTTCGATACCTACCCTTGTTATTAAACGAGGTTCCCAAGACATTGTCACCCAATCACTAAGATCCGGGGAGGTGAGATCAAGGCACCTAACAAGTGGCCTTTGGGGTGCACACCATGTCCATCTTTTTTTTTGAAGAGGCGTGTTTAAGGTCATGCCACTGTGACCGGAGGGTATGTTTAAGGTCTTGCCTCCGAGACCGTATGTTGTGTAGTTTAATGCCATGCCACTAGGACGTGTATTGTAGTTTAGGGTCATATAGCTTGTACCGTTGCTTAGCAGTTTATGGTCATGCAGCATGGACCATGCAGTTTAAGGTCGTGCAACTAGACCTTTTCTATAGTTTAAGGTCATATAGTTTGGATCATGCAGTTTAGGGTCGTGCACCTAGACCATCGCTATAGTTTAAGGTCATATAGTTTGGACCATACAGTTTAAGGTCGTGCAACTAGACCTCCACTATAGTTTAAGGTTATATAGTTTGGACCTTGTAGTTTAGGGTCGTGAACCTAGACCATCGCTACAGTTTAAGGTCATATAGTTTGGATCATGCAGTTTAGGGTCGTGTACCTAGACCACTGCTACAGTTTAAGGTCATATAGTTTGGACCATGCAGTTCAGGGTCATGCACTTAGACCTCCGCTACAGTTTAAGGTCATATAGTTTGGACCATGCAGTTTAGGGTCATGCATCTAGACCATAACGTGGTAAGGGAATGTGACTCTATGGGGAACAGAGCCTCAACTTGAGACTTGATTCCCTGAGCACATGATGATTGTAGGGTAGAGAAGGACCCCCTGGGGATGCAGAATGCTGGTCATGTCATAATATCTCGATGTAGCTCCACTGGAATAGTGAGATAAATCCACATACGGCAGTGCCATAACACTCGCACGGCGTTAGGTTTTGAATGATGCATGCGACGTTAGGCCTAGATAATGCGCATGCGGTGTTAGGACTATGGACGATGCACATGGCGTTAGGCTTGTGGATGAAGTGCTTGGTGTCAGGCCTCTGGTTAAGTGCATGGCGTTAAGCCTTTGGTGAAGTGCACGACATTGACACCTGAGGGGTGCACGACGTTGAGCTTGGGAAGAACGATGCACGACGATGAGTTGGATGAGGCAGAAGGCGACAGGCATCGTGGAGCACAGACGACGCTGATTTTGGTAATGTGCAAGACGTTAGTATCTAGAGGACGCGTTCGATGTTAAGAAATAACAACGCCGATGACAGCAAGTCAAAGGAAAAGGCAGACGGAGGCAGGTCCATGAGGCCCAGGCAGTAATGGCTTGCATTCGGGCTTTGGGTTTGGCCGGCCCCGGCTTGATCCCATCTCCGTTTGGAGTCAAGGACTTGAATATCATTTCGAGCTTGTGAAGGGAACTTTGTGGCACTTGCAGAATATAAAAGGGGGTAAAACCCCATTTTCACCATTTCACCGAAGGTAAAACAACGAAAAACTTGAAGCGAAAGAGATTTATGGCAAAAGGCCTTTGGTGAGACCCCACTTTCAAAAAGCGCAGGGGCTCATAAGTCATGGTTTTGCTGAAACCCCTTAGTGTTTGATTTGATAGGGGCTCATAATTGATGGTTCTCATGATTTGGTGAGACTGTTCGCTGTAAATACTCCAATCTGAGGGAGCCTTGTCTTCGATTTGGGGTGCATTGCTCTTGAGCTCATCATAGAGCTTAGTCTCAAGGACGAACTACTTTAAGTTCTTTGAAGCAACGCGCATAACCTCCAACTGATTTTGGATGGTGCGAACCTCACTTCCCAGCTCTATCATGGGGTCTTATTCCTGAGAGCCAGAGGGCTGACCCTTGTCTGCCTGTCCTTCTCTTAGAGCATCTGAGAAGCGTAAGACCTTCATTTGGTGATGGTGATCTCCTTGTTCAAAGAGAATGGGATTTGGAGTGCCTTCCTTGGTGGTTGGTATGTTTGTTTTGCTTCTAGGAGAGCAATGGGGACATGCATGAATTTTTGCTGGTCTGGAGTCTAGATGGCCCTTGGTGTTGGAAAGTCTACCTCTAGAGATTTTTCAGCCTTAGGAGTTGCTTCTAGCTCATTATTTTGTTCTGGTAAATTAGAAGTGGAGGTAGAGGGGGAAGCGTCATCTTCGGGGGATGACACCATGACTTCAGAGATGTGACAAGGTATACTTGGATAAATAGAAGTCACGGGGATGATCTTGCTTTGATTTTCCTCGTCTGTGAACTGTCCGTAGTCCTTTGCCCAAGGTCTTCAACATCATCATGAGGCGAGGATTCTGTCTCTCTCACAGGCTTCCAATCATCATCCTTTGGCTTCTCTGGTACTGGAAGTTCCATGAAATAGTACTTAGCGTCAGCATAGTGAGTCTCGGCTACAGGGAACAGTCTCTTATCAGTATAGATCATGTGGTGTCTCCCATCTCGACTGTTCTTGCCCTTGATCATGAAGCCAAGGGCGACCGAGCAGGACATTGTAAGATGTATCAGTGACGAATAAGTGAAACTGAATGTAATCGTCTAAGTCACCGATCTTGACGTGAAGACGAACTGTCCTAGCCGACTTTTCTCCTGATTGGTTGAACCCTTGCACAATGATGTGAGTAGGAGTGAAGTCCCTAGATCCTAATCCCAATCGGGTGAGGATCCTTCTTGAGATCAGGTTGACTGCTGACCCTCCATCCAGCATAATCCGAATGATAGGGCAGGCATGTAATTCACCAGTCACGAAGAGGGGCCGATTGTGAAATTTGCCTCCTAACTAAAGGTCATCTTCAGAAAAGGTGATCACTAAGCACCCACCTAGGATGGCTAGGTCCACCTCAATAGGCTTCGCTTCAGTCTCGTACACGTCTGGGTTAGAAAAGGCTTGAACCAGGGCCATAAGGTAGTCTCTGGACAGCATAAGGGCATCATAGATACTTAGAAGGGCTGAAAGCTTTTTCAAATGATCAACTACGTCATATGTCACCTTATCCTCATCAGCCTTCTGTGCTCCTGATCTTGTCACTGGTTTAGGTGGGCGGGTAGGTTTTGGAGCAGGTTTTGGTTGAATTTTGGTTTGTGACACTGGCTGACTTTGTTGTTCGGCTAGTGTGGTCTTGGCTGATGGGGACGTAATAGGGATTTGTATTAGGGATGTGGAGGTTAGAGGTTGAGGCTTAGGGAAAGTGAAGGATCAGGAAACTTGAGGACCTTGAGCTTATGAGATCTGGGCTGTAGCTTCTTCCCTGATCTTAGGCTCATTTGCCCTATGCTAGATGATACTTCTAAGATCTGCACCATATGGGAGGCATCCTTGTAACAGGAGCTTGAAGATGGCGCCGTCTTGACTTGGGCTGCCAGGGCATCGACGATGGTTAAGAATCCAGCTGCTTGGGCCAACATCTTTCTTAGGCCCTTTCGATGTGACCAGCTGATGTTAGTGCCTTTGAGCTCTCTATTTAGAGTGTGGAAGTCTGGGAACTACCGAGTTGCACCTGTGAAAGAGATAGAAGAATAAGGAGGAGAAGAAGAAGAAGCGAAGTGAGAGTGTTCTGGGCAGCTTTTTATATCGTCACCGGAATTGGACGTGTGTAGGAGGTATTTTAGGTCTTGCCCCAGTTCTGACCGTTGGGGGATGATTTTAACATCGTCACCCGTATTGGACGCGCCCCGAGCAGTTGATGACTTAGGGACATCCACTTGATTGGACAAAGGGATAAGGCGAGTTGTGCTTGGGATGAAGTCCTGTAAGGTCAGTAGTGGAGGAAGGGGCTGGAGGAATTGCTCCTCAACTGGTGGCTGAGAAATATGATTCCTTCGACGAGCTGACCTAGATGCTCATCTCCTTCTGGATCCCTTAGGAGGTGTTTGGTCCGTCCTATCAAGCAGATGAGTAGCCCTAGCTTCTCAAACTACCTCGCGCTCTTGAGACTTGAGCCTACTTCGTCCATGGTAGACTTCTCAATGCTAAGAAGTCAAGGGCTCTGAAGGGTCTAGGGTATGCTCATAGGGGACCTGTAGTGGGATTTCCTCTTGGATGGGAGTGATGATTTGAAAGTGTTATGAGAGAACGGTGCAAACAATGTGGTCTTTCGGTACCTTCTCCGTGACTACATCTTCGAACCCAGAGCATTCCCCCAACTCATGGCCCTGTACCTGGTGATATGGGCACCAGAGATATTATGTACCCTAGATAAGAAGCCTAGGTTTCCTGACGGGTTGGGAGTGACGAGACCCTATTCGAGGAACGCCCAGAAGAGGGCTAGCAGAGGGTCTAGCGCATTTCCCTGGGCTTGTGTCAGGATGTCTTCTTGCCCTGGTGGAGCAAGAACTTGAGGGTGTCCTTCTAGGTTACAATGAACTTCTTGGTGCTACCGCATGTTCTTTGCTAAGAGGTTGTGGAAACCTGTGCATTCGCTCAGGTCATTGTCTCATATCAGATGATATAGACATCAGCGGTTCTTAGTTCCTAGAGGTAGGAACTTGAGCTACCTTGTCAACTTCGACGTGATGAGACCTTCTTTGAGCATTACGGAGAATACTGCATGGAGGACAGTAGGTGCCTCGTCATCCTCATGGATTTTCACTACGTGGGAAGCCTCAGTTGCCCCGAATGCTTTCTTTAACTCTTCGAGCTTCATCTGAACCTTGTTAATAAGGGCTTTGATAATGTATTTGAGCGTATAACACTCTTGAGTGGGGTGGCCTACTCTCCTGTGATAGGCACAGTATCTTTCGTGTGTCTCCTGTCCAGCATGCTGTGGGGATTTGACCTCCGGCAGCTGAATCATGTTGTAATCTAGTTGTAACTGAAGCAGTGTAGGAACACACTCCCTCTCGAAGGGGTACACCTTGTTATGGTGCTAGATCCAGTAGTCATTTCAATTTATATTTTTAGGGGGCAGGACCTTGTTATAGGGCTGCTGCTGCTGCTTACCTCAAGCCTGAGGTGCTGTCTGTGCCTTGGCTGTGTCTACCCCTTTAGAGAGGTCCAAGGTTTGAGGGGTGGCTTTCTTAGTGTCGGTCACAGTGACAGCCGCACTAATCACTCCTTTTTACTGGTTGCCTCGATTGTTGGTGCGAGAATTGCCATTGCCTCAGCCGTTTCTTGAGCTAGAGGGCTGCTGACGAGATCCACCATGGTGCTTGGACAAACCTTCTATATGAACTACTTTGGAGATGAGCTCTGACATGGAGGTTGGATTGGAAGCCTCAACATGCAGTGCGATCTCGGGCAGCATATTTCGTATGCAGGTCTGAACTGCTTCTCTTTCAGTCATGGGAGTGACATGATAGGTTTCCAACTCTCTCCATCAGGCGATGAACTTGTTGACTGGCTCACCAGGCTCTTGAGTTAGAGTGAGGAGCTCGATGGTTTCCACGTTTCTCTAGACTTCATAGAAGCGCTGGTAAACAATTGCTCCATTTCTTGCCATGTATGTATGGAGCTTGGAGGTAGCCAAGCATAGCACTAGAAGGTTGGCCCTTCGAGAGTCTCAATGAACTGACGAAGGAGGAGCCACCCATCATCCATAATCTCTTGACAAGCCGCTTGGAAGTGAGCGATATGCTGGTGCGGAGATGTAGTACCATTGAACTGGGGAGCTTCTTTTTCTGATAGTCTTGGGGAAACGTCACCTAGTCGATATACGAGGGGTATGGCTTTTGGTAAAGCGGCGTCCCTTGCATGCCCGAGATCTTATTCTTAAGACTATGAGTCACCATGGCATCTATATCGGCTTGTGCAACCATGAGGGGAGCAGAGCTGTCTTGGGAGGTCCATGTGGGAGTTTGCCTAGGAGCTGTGTCCTCACCTGGCGGGGAGTTGGCCTCATGGTGAGAACAAGAAGCAAGGGGCCTTGAGGCTTCGAGGAAATCCATATTTTCGAGAATGGACTACATCATCACCTCGAAATGTTCATCAGCTCTTCTTGGGCGTCACTCGGCTCGTTGATCACCATGACGTTGACCATTTCTTCTAGAGGGTCAGAGCCAGGTGCGGTAGTGGACTGCTGGGGTTGGTGAGTCGTACACAACAAGTCAGTTTGTAAGGGCTGAGCATGCCCCGACTGGACTCGAGTCTTGTACGTTAACCGTGTGAGGACTAGTTCTTGTCAGTCTTGGGATCGTGACTTCTTAGTAGCTTGGTCTTTTCTTGTGACGTTAACCACCGAGCAATGTTCTTGGACTTCTTGCTCAGGTTCTGGAATCCGAAGAGGGAAGAAGGGAATATGAGGCAAGAGGTCATCGAGAGTGGTAACCTCAACTTCCTTAGGGGCCTCTCTAGTCAGGAGTCGCAGGCCTCTCCTCTGCTCGATCTTGAGGCTGCAATAGACTTCATTTTAGAATTGAGCCTGAGATTTGGACTGCCCCATCTTTCTTGAGCATGCGAGGGCTGTGTTCGTCAGCTCAAGCAAAGATTAAGGTTCACGGATAGAGGGCAATCTGGGCTGTTACCTTGGAGGCTGTAGGCTTCTATCTGTTATCAAGCCCTTACCCTGAGTTCCCTTGTGAGGTTCGGGTGCATGGCTGACTTGAGGTGGTACTCTTAGGGAAAACCTTTGAGTACCAAGTCTGAAGGTGCTTTTCTGGCAAAGGAAGGTTGATGGAAGAAGGGACTAGCTCGAGATTCCACCTGAGTCAGGATCGGGGAGGAGCCTGTGAAGCTGGTGCATGTGCACCTTTTGAGGCAGCCCTCAGGGTGACTTGGGGGTCAGCCCGAGTTAGGTCAGCTGGTTCGACCTTAGGAGGCCGAGACTTACAAGCTTGTGTCTGTGAGGGACTTGATATGAGCTTATCTCTCACAGGGTGAAACCGTGTGTGCTGAGAGAGAGGACGAAGTGGTTGACCCCCATGTGCTTGAGCTGGTGCAGAACTGGCGCAGCCTCGAGCTATGGGATGCAGATGCGTGACGAGTGGAGGGTTTGCATCGAGAAGGCATAGCCTTGGATGTGAGCTCAAGGAAGTATGAAAGTTGCCTCGAGGTGTGGTTTGAGTGGATGAACCACGAGCCTTTAGGTGTGTGCGAGAAGTGGAGGCCCCCAGATCTCCACCTCAGTGTGTCGAGCCTTTAGGCATAAAGGTTCAGGTTGGTGAAGGAGTATGGGGGCTGGCCTTGAGGCGACCCTCATAAGAGATGGCAACTTGCTTGCCTTTCGCAAAATCGGATGGGGCAGCCTTTCGGTGTACCTTAGTAATGTGACTGGCAAGGGACTTGCCAGTAGTAGTGTGCATTCTGTGGGTGGTAGGAAACGCTACCAATGTGAAGGACCTTGGTGGAGGGTCCACCAGAATGAGAAAGTTGGGAGTTAAGGACTTTCAAGTCCATTCTCGCACTAATCCAGGAAAGAACATGGGAGCCAGACTGTGAGTCCTGATTCAAAAGGAGTGCAGGGAACGAGGCTTGAGAAGCTCACTGCCCCGAAACGGTAACGAGTGCGAGGATGAGAAAATTCCCAACTCGAATGAACATGTTGAATAACCCAGATGCCATGGAATGTAGTGCAGAAAATAAAAGGTGATGCCAATCAAGCAAGAACGAACCGACAAAGGGTAATAAGTCCCTAGTGGAGTCTCCAAACTGGTTGGATGCCTCGATCTCGTCCTCCTGATCTAGGTGATCAGGTGACACGTGTCTCAGGTTCAGAAGAACTGGGACCTGAGATTGCTCTCTCGGGAACCTTGTTCATAGAACAAGGGCAGGTGCCCAACTGGTGAGAGAGGAATTTTATTCATGAGGTAAGGATCAACCTCACCTGAGTCCGTGACTTACTCAGGATGACTCGTGCCGGGCAATTTCTTCAACTTGTTCGGAATCACGCCCCTTGATGTGCAATCTAATTGTTTTTTGCAAAGAACTAACATGTTTAATTTGTAAAAAAGGGGAGAAAAGAAAAAAGAACTTGACAAGGGAAGGAGACTAGCATGATACCTGGACTAGGACAGTGACCAACTCGAAATGATAGCAAGACTTGCATGGTAACTAAGACCGGCACGACAATAATACTACTCGAAACCAAGGCCGATATGACCATCCTAATCTGGTGTAACAACTAGACGAGCATGGTACTCTTGACTCGCACAACACAGTACTGCTCAACAGTCAGACCGCTATGATAGTGCTAGACTAGTATGTCCTTTAGCCAAGTGAGAAGAGAAGAAAAGAGGAGAAGACGCGAGGCAAAGGAGTAAGATGGTTCTGGCAACATTAGGCATTGCCACCCATAGCCAAGGAGTAACGGTGTCGTGGCCCCTAGACGACGTCGGACACTGCTGCTCACGGTGGAGGGGTGAACAATGAACTGTAGACGGTGTTGATCATCGCCATCAGTGACATGGGAAGCCAGCAATTACCCTTCGCAGGTAAAGATAGATATCGTCATCTGTGATAAGCACAAAGTGTAAAAGAGAGGCCCGCAGATGGCGGTAAGCATCATCTTCTGCGATAGACGTGAAGCACGGGTGATACCCCCATGGGCGGAGGTAAGCATCGCCTTCTGCGATAGGTGTGGGATGCTAAAAACATGTATGTGAACAACAATGACTATCGTCGTTTGTGCTTGTGCAGGACGCCGAAGACATGTTTGCGGATGACAGTGAGCAATGCCGTCTACAACCCATGAGACGAAAATAAATATAGTTCACGGCCGGCAATGCATCACCATTCGTAATACCAATCTTGGAATCAAAACAGGAGCCTGACCCACTGCTTGAGCATGGCCTGACTCACCATGTGCTCCTCCAGACGGCGCTACGCACGACTAACACCATGTGTGAACTATGTTGAGGAAAGAGACGAATGAAGAGAGAAGGAAAGAGAAAGAACTTTGTGCATGGTGCTACCATCACCATGCATGACCTGCGAAGTCACAGCAGGAGGAACATAGATTAGGGAGAGAAAAGAACGAGGGAGAAGAAAGAAAGAGGCATGCACAGCACTGCCACTACTGTGCATGGCCTCTGAGAAAAACTCAGTAGAGAAGAAGAAGATAGACAAAGAAGAAGAAAGAGAAGAAGAGAGAAAATAAGAGAGTAAAAAAGAAAATCGAAGAGAGAGAAGAAGGGAAGAGAGAAAATACCTTGAAGATAGTACCACACTAAACTTTCTCTCAAGTTCTATTTTTTTTTCCCTATGAGAGGTAGCGTCTACTTATAGATTAGGGCTAAAACGTGGGTGGATTACCCAAAACTAACCGTAATTGGGGATAATTACAATTTATTTGAATTAAAAAAAATAAGGGTGCCCTACCTGACAATTGGCAAAATTCCAAAATAGTCCATGTTGAGAACTAGGTACGTTCTTGACTCTCCTCGGACGATCCATTGATGATCCGGTGTTTTAATGTATAAAATATGATTACCATCGTGTAGGGCACGATGCTACGATCGTTTTGATAACAATTTTGAGGCCTGAATCACACTTTCACATAACTTGAAATTCACATAGATCTTAAAAACTTTCAATCGATAGTGCGTCTTCATTTCATTGTTTTTTTGTGATTTTTCGCTGAATTGCACTGAGCATGTTACCGCAATCATATTGCAACAAGCAAGACGTGGTTTGGTGCCCGAATAAAGTTTTGGCAATCTTGGACTTTGGCCGAAATTTGGGATTCTGGCTACTGGAATATGCAATGACTTCAACTTGATCTTATGCGAAATCCAACGATTCATCACGTGTACGGTTTGGACCAGTGATAGCTATGGACTTTACGCATGTTATGCAACTGGCCTCGCATCAATCGGGCTTATGGTAGCTACGATTTGGCCGCTCAAGTGAATGGAGGTATTGCTGATTTTTTGCAACTTGTGGCTTTGAATCACAAACTTCTATCTAGCTTTTCTCCTGGCTCAGTTATCATCATGGGATGTACCACATATCAAAATGCTCATTTCGACGAGACAAACACGTTTCAAAATGTTTGAGTGCGATTCGATCTCGGATGAGGGAGATATGGGCATCACGTTTTCCCTATTCGTGATTGTGCTTTAATAGAGTTTAGTTGCAGGGTGGCTACACAAGAATGGTGTGTGACCCCTCCTATTTCGATATTTTGTCCTGGAGTGTTCGTTTAGGCTTAAATTTGACCGTTGAGAGTTTTCAACCTTGCCCGTTCCAATGGCGGTGGTCCCATGACCGTTTGATGCTCCGAAAGTAGACTTCTAGTTATAGGGGTCAATTTCAGGGTGCTAGAGACTAATTCTTCTGTAATATTTCTTCGTTTGCACTACTGTAGACATGTTGGAATGTGGCAAAATTTGACAGGGGGCTTTTAAGAGTCCTTATGAGGATCTTGACCTGTTTTGGGGCTATTATGAGACTATCAAAATTTCTACTATTTGTTAGGCTTTATTGACCAGCTTCTCTCTTTTATTCTGTGTCGGGGACCTGTGGTGCCACAGAATGTCTTCAAACAATCATAAATGTAATGATAATCAATTTATATGTGCTTACCCTTAAAACTATGGACTCCATTTCTAATTGATGAAATGTTAGCTTGATTATCACAAAAAATTTTAATAGGTCTGTCGGCTATATCCAGCTTCAAATCATTTATGAAGCATTTAATCCAAAACGCATACATTGTAGAAATGCTACAAGCAATATATACTCGGCTTCCATAGTATATCGAGCTACATAACCTTGTTTCTTGCTAGATCAAGAAACACATCCACCTCCAAAGAGGAATACATGTCCTGAGGTTGATTTTCTATCATCTGGGTCTCCTGTAAAGTCTACATTAGAGTATTCAGTAACCTCTAAATTATCAGTTTGGAAACATGACTTGTAATTTTTATTTTTTTTAATAAATTTGAGTATCTTTTTTATGGCTAGCCAATGAGTCATCTAGGGATTACTCTGAAATCTACTCACAAGACCATATGCATGACTCAAATCAAGTCTTGTACACAGCATGACGTAATTTATACATCTTACAGCTTGAGTATATGGAATTCTTTCCATTCCAACTTTATCATTGTCATTTAATGGACATATTTTTTTTGATAATTTCAAGCCTCTACAAACTGGTGTATCTATGGGTTTGCAATTTTCCATCTTAAATCCCTTTAAAATACTTTTTAATAAAATTTCTTGAGATAAATATCTTATTATCTTAATGCCCAATACATATGAGGCATCTCCCATATTTTTCATCTCAAAATGGGAACTTAGCCATGATTTGGTATGGTTAATCATTACCGACTATCAAAATATCATCCACACAGAGTAATAATATGAAAAAAATTCCTCCCACTATTCTAGACATATGCACAATGGTCAAACCTATTGGCTACATAACCAATTTGAGTGATCGCATTATGAAAAGTAAAGTACCATTATCTAGAAGACTGTTTTAGACCATATAAAGATTTCTTAATTTTGTATACTTTGTCTTCTTGGCCATTAATTACATATCCTTCTGGTTGTTTCATGTATATATCTTCCTTTAATTCTTCATTTAAGAAAGTTGTTTTGACATCCATTCGAAATAATTCTATATCATAATATGCAATTAATGCTAGGATGATCCTAATAGATGAAAATTTTGCTACTGGAGAATAAGTTTTTACATAATCTATACCTTCCCTTTAGGTAAATCCTCTAGCAAGCAACCTAGCTTTATATTTATCAATTGATCCATTACATTAAGCTTTTTCTTTAGGACCCATTGGCAACCAATTGATTTTTTATTTTTAAGGAGGTCAAACAACTCCCAAACTTGAGTTCTTTTAATAGAATTAGGTTCATCATCCATGGTTTAGTCCACTCAGCTAAGTAATGTGAGCTAAGTAATGTGAGCTAATAGCTTCACTATAGCTTTGAGGTTCATCTATTGAATCCTCACTCATTGAAGAATAATTATCTTCAATCATAAATACATAAAATTCTTCTAAAGTCATAGGTGGGGCTCCAGTTCTTTTGGGCCTATATAGTATACTTGGTTCAATTGAATCATTCTCATAAGTGTAGAGCAAGACTGAGAAATAGGGTCTTGCAGACCTTTATCTTTATCAATTTCATGTAAGTTAATATGCTTACTTAAAATATTTTCATCCTGTATTTTTTCTAAGAAATGGGCATCACGGCTCTCTATGAAGGATTTTATATCATGGTTATAGAATTTATAGCCCTTAAAATTTTCTAAATAACCTATAAAATAGCATTTTATAGTTTTACTTTATAATTTATCTCTATTTTGTGGTGATATAAGCACATTTGCCAAAGAACCCCAAACTTTCACGATAGTAAGGTCAGGTTTCCTACCTGTTCATAATTCATATAGGGTACTGTCTAAATTAGTTGGAACAAGATTAATAATATACATTACTGTCTCGGAATAGCCCAATAATGCTAAAATATGTGGCTAAGGGTTTTATAAGAATACCTGCCAAGTTTTGTTGTGATCCGATGAGTTTAAGGCAATGCAAATATAAAAATAGTTTTCGAAATTCAGCCTTTAATGCGTTGAAAATGGACCCTATAACTATAACCCAATCACCGGAGCATCAACTGATCATGGGACCACCACCATTGGATCGAAAAAGTTAAAAAACTCCCAAGGACCAAGCTTTGGCTTGATCAGACATTTATAGACGAGGGTATGGCCAAATTACCCAAAATGAGTAGGTCACATATTATTACAGTGCACCTTTAGTGAACCAGTTTCCATTAATGGAAACTACCTTTTTTTATTTTAGTCTTGACTTTGGACACTCGTATCTTCCTCGTCCAGGTTAGAATGAGCCCAAATTTTGAGAACATGTTCGTCTTGCCAACCTGATCGATTCGATATATGACACACCCCACGGTGAGGCTTGAGCCAAGATAAAACCTAGAGAGAAGATCATGATTCAAAGTGAAATTGTATAATTTTCAGCAAGCGCGCTCCGAGGAACGACATCATGATGGCCATACATCGGATCAGCCTGAAACCAGTATCGTTATGACCATAACGTGAAGGGCTTCACCGGAACCGAACCTCACATGTGATGGATGGTTAGATTCGCCGCATGATAGGGACAAATTTGTTGTACTTTTTGGAGATCAAAAACCAAATTCTGGTCAAAATACCAAATTTGGAAAACGGTAGTCTGGGCACCAAATCGAGCCACGTTCGTTGCCAAATGTTCATGACGACATGCTCGTCGATATGCAATGAAGATATCAAAGAAAAAAAAGCAAGAAATGAGCGTGATCTTGAATCAAAGATTGCATGTTTTTCATGTTTTTCTGATGTCATGATCGCGGCCTTAAACCCCGATCCACGACTCGAGATGCATACCAAAACGATCGTCTTCCCAAGATGATCAAGAAAGCAGTATTCTTTTAGCCGAATAGAGGCTAAAAAGACCTCAAATGGGCAGCGTAAAATCACAAGAGTTGCATGGCCAGGACAGGGACCAAATCAGAATTTCAAAAATTGTGGGCAAGGGGCAAAATCTTCATTTTGCCTCTATTTTCTTATTTTTAGTTAATTCATTTAAATGACATTTTTAAACATTTACATCAAATTTTTGGCTTCCCCCCATGTTTGGATTGATATTCTATATATACACGTGTTGCAATTGTATAGGGACCCTTTTTGATCAATTAAACATTTTTGGCTTGTGCTCATCTTTGCGTCACGTTTTTCTTTTCTTGGAGAGAGAAAGAGAGGAGAGAGAAAACTTTGGCTGGTACCCTTGAACCCCATTGAGGTAATCTTCTCTCCCCTCCGCTCTTTCTCTCTTCTCTTCTTTCTCTCTTCTCATTCTCTCTTTTCTTCTTTCTCTCTCTTCTCTTTCTCTCTCCTCTTCCTTCACTTCCTTGGGATGGTAGGGACTATTGTCATTCCAAACTCTCTCTCTTTCTCTCTCCTCTTCTTTCACTTCCTTAGGATGGCAGCGTCTGCTGTCATTCCAAACTGTCTCTTTCTCGCTCTTCTCTTTTTCTTTCCTTTTTCTCTCTCTTCTTCTTTCCTTTCTCTCCCTTCTTTTCCTTTTCTCTCTTCTTCTTTCCTTTCTCTCTCTTCTTCTTTCCTTTTTACTTCTTTCTTTTCTGTCTTTTGCCATGTCTTTCTTGATAGAGACGACAGCCAAAGCCATTTCTTGAGTGGCTGACGTCCCTGTTTTTTCTCTCTTTTCTCTCATTCCTTCTCTTTCTTAATATAGACGATAGTTAGAGCTCTTTTCTAAGTGGTGGGCTCAGCTATTGTCCTTGTGTTTCTCTATTCTTTCTCTTGTTTTCCATCTCTCGACAGAGACGACAGCCAGAGCCTTTTCCTGAGTGGCGGGCTCAACTGTGGCCCCTGTCCTTCTCCTCTCTCTTTCACTGGGATGGCAATCTAGTTGCCGTCTCAAACTTCTCCTCTCTCTTTCACTGGGATGGCAGTCTAGCCGCCGTCCCAAACTTCTCCCCTCTCTTTCACTGGGACAGCAGTCTAGCTACCGTTCCAAAATTCTCCCCTGTCTTTCATTGGGACGACAATCTAGCAGTCATCCCAAATTTTCCTCTCTCATCTCACTAGGATGGATCTTCTCATCTCACTGGAACGACAGACAATGCTGCCGTCCCAAACTCTGACTCTCCCATTCTTCTCTCATATCACTGGGAAGACACTTTGCTGCCATCCCAAATTCTCTCACCTCTTTTCTTTCTCTCACCTCTTCTCTCTCTCTCTTCTCTTCTTCTCGCTTCTCTTCTCTCCCTTCTCTTCTTTTCTCTTTTCCTTCTCCTTTCTCTTCCTCTCTCTTATTTTACCATATCTCTTCTCCCCTTTTGGAAGATAAGTGAAAGCTAAGCTAACCTTAACCCTCATTATTTCTCTCATTCTTTTCTCTCTTCTTTCCCAATTTTCTTATCCTTTCTTCTCTCTCTCTGAAGGACTAGGTGAAAGCCAGACTAGCCTTCATTTCTCTTTTCTCTCTTTCATTCTTTCTCTTTTATTCTTTTCTCTGAAGAGCTAGATGAAAACTAAATTAGCCTTCGTTTCTTTTTCTCTCTATCATTCTTTCTCTTTTCTTCTCTTCTCTGAAGAGCTAGGTGAAAACCAAACTAACTTTCGTCTCTCTTTTCTCTCTCTCTACTTTTTCTTCTCTTCTTTGAAGAGATAGGTGAAAATAAAATTATCCTTCATCTCTCTTTGCTTTCTCTCTACTTTCTCCTCTCTCTTTTTGAAAGACTAGGTGAAAACCAAACCAGCATTCATTTCTCTTTTCTCTCTTCGTTTTTCCTCTCTCTTTCTGAAGAATTAGGTGAAAGTCAAACTAGTCTTCATTTCTCTTTTCTCTCTCTATCCTCTTCTCTTTCTTTTTCTTATCACTTTTCTTTCCACTCTCATTCTCTCCATCTCATCCCATTTTTCTTATTCTCTATTAAGGAACACTGTCGTGAGTCCCATGTTAAGAAGATGCTGAAAGGCTATCCAATTGACAAGAACTCAATGGCACCATTCTCCCATTTTTCCTTTGAATGTATACACTTGTGTGCATTCACCTAAAGGCAAGGTGGGGTCTTCTAACCCACTTCTTTGTGATCTAATGTGTGTGTGTGGATGTAGGAAGGAAGAAACAGGTCTAAGGAGGCGATTCTGAATCGGCCTCAAGCCATGGGGCATTCCTCGTGTTCTAAGAGGGCACCCACACGAGTAGCCTGAGTGTGTCATGGACCCATGTGAGGTAAGTCCCACCTCACGATCAAATTCCTCTCTCACCGGTTGGTATACCTACCGGCGTCCTCGTTACATGGTTCCCGAGAGAGGAACCTCTGATCCCGAGCTCGATGGGAACCCGGAGCCATGCCACCAGATCATCCCAACCCGGACGGCGAGATCGAGGCACCTAACCAGCTTGGCGACTACACCGGGGACACACTACCTCATTGTAAGATCGTTCTTGCTTGGCCTTCCTTTTAGTTATTCCTGCATTCTAACACACACACATGTCATCCCGGTTGTCCAACTCCTTTATCTGAGTCGGTGATTTTGTAATTTCTGCACTCGTGAGTCTTCCTCGGGAACAGGTTCCACGAAACCTCATTCCCGACCTTCCTCCAAAGTGTTGACTTGGTGTCACACTCCTAGGTCCTCACCTGGATTGGTGTGAGCAGGGACCTAAATGTCCTTCACTCCTCATCTCCTGGCATTGGTGGACCCTCCATCAATGCACCTTACATGGGTGGTGCAGAAGCCACCACACACCGCATACACCTTGTTACTGGCCAGTCACTTGGGGGCAGCCGAAAGGTCGTCCTTTCCTTTCTTGCAACTGGCAGTCCATCTGCCATTGCTCCTGCATCACCGTAAGGCCACCCCCCACTCGCTATCACATCTGCCCCTGTCACACGAGACATACTGAGGAGGAGGCCTTAAGGCCACCACCTCCCACACAATCACCAGAGCTCATGGTCCATCCACCCGAGCCACACCTCGGGGAAACCCTTAGGCTGCCTCAAATTACTATTAGGGTTTGGGTCTTCTTGGACCTGGCTCTGTACACCTTTTGCATATGAATCGCACTGCTTGGGGCAGCCCTATTGTTGCGTCTACCCGAGCACACGAGATACGATTCCCTTGTTGTCCCTCTTTGCACTTATCTGCGCACTTCATGAGAGGTGGTCATAAGGCCATTCCCTGACGCACACATGCTCACAATACTCGGCCTCTTAAGGCAAGACCTGCTACTTGAGCTCGGATTGACCCCCAAGTCACTCGGAATCCTTTTTAGAAGGGCAAGCACGCATCGCTCCCACAGACTGCCCCGAGCTCTTGATCGAAAGGTCATTAACGGCTGTCTCCTCTCCAGTTCGTCCCTTCTCATCCAGTCGAACCACTGAAGACTTGGTACTCGAAGGTCTTCCTTAAGAGTACCCTCTTGCAGTCCCCTCATTAGGCCCATCTTGCCTTTGAAACTCACAAAAGAACTCGGGGCAAGACTCCCTCTGGTGATGAGGTCCTCCATCCCCCTTCTCTCACTAAGCCACGATAGAATTATTCCTGTTCCACATCCCTTGTCTCACCTCATGGAGACGGCCCTGACATGCTTGAAGAAGGCTGACCGTTCACAATCACGATCCTGATCTCAGTTCTAGAGGGAAGTGCACCAGAACCTGAGACCCAAGCATGACAAAGGAGTGCGAATCATGTCGAGGGAAGGACCCAGCACATTCGGGGTAAGTAAATGTGTGGACCCCCTGGCTGAGAACCCCTTCTACCCACTACAGGTAGCAACAAAGCCTGAGATGGGAAAGTCATAATACTGCAAGGCTATCAGTGTCATAGGAGACGACCCAAACCTGCAGCCCCTGCGGTCCCAAGACCGTTACAAACCAGTCCTCACCTGGTCTGCATACAAGACTCGAACCCAGTTAATGTATGTCGAACCATTGCTGACCGGCCTACCGAACCCAGTTTGGTGGGCTGGCAAGATCCTGACTACATAAGGGACCGACCTCCCCGAGGAGAGAGTCAACGCGATGGTCGTCGAGCAATCTAACGACAAGTAGGATGATCTTCAGACTCAGCTTTAGAGTATGATAGCCCGAGCACTGGAGAAGCTCAAATTGATGGAAAGTGCCTAGCCCCTTGAGAATTCATCTCACTATGGGGCCAATTCTCCACAGCTCCCCCAACCGGCTGGGGAAGCACTAAGGCAGCTACCTCCTCCCAGCTCTCATGGCCACTCTTTCCCTCATCAAGTCTCACAGGCTGACATCGGTGCCATGGTCAATCATAGCTTGTGGGGCAGACCGATCTTAGGCGTGCAAGATACAACCCTGTACGGGAGCCCTATCCCTCCTACGTTGACCAGATCCCATTTCCCCCCAATTTCCAGAGGAGGAGACTCCCTGTCTTTAACATCACAAGTTCCCCTCACCAGCATATCGCTCATTTTATTTCGGCATGTCAAGAGACATCTACTGATGGGAGACTCCTCCTCCGTCAGTTTGATGAAACTCTTGATGGGACGACATTCAAGTGGTATGCCCAGCTTCCCCGAACTCAATGCACACCTGGGGATAATTGGAGCCATTATTCTATAAGCACTTCTACGAAGTCAAAAGAGAAGTGCAAGCATAGAGAGACCTAACTGTGCATTTGACCACCCCTATGACTGAGATTGATGTTGTTCAGACACGTGTACGCAACATGCGGTCAGAGATCTCCCTGCACGTCGAGCCTTCAAACCCTACTTCTATATCAGATCTGATCTCTAAAGCAATTCGTATAGAAGGCCTCTTTAAGCATCACGATGGGCCCCAAGTACAATCATCAAACAGGGGAAACAACCGAAACTCCAATAATACTCACCCCAATTTTCAGGGTAATAAGTAGAGAGGGATGATCAGCGCCGCTGTCACCATATCTGATCCCAAGAAGGCTTCTCCCCAAACCTAGATTTCTCCAAAGGGGTGAACCCAGCGAATACTCATGGGACACATCACGCAAGTTAACAACAACCCCAGCCCTACAATAGAGTGCCCCCGCCTTTGAACCTTTATGGAAAGGACTATTGGGCAGAGAAGATAAACAAGGTCTATAGCTTTGATGAGGAGTGGGTCCCGACCCTACTTTGGATGTTACTAGAACAACAAATGCTTGTCTTGCCTAGGATGAAGAAGCTAGAAGACGATGATCTTGTCTCCCACAGAAATTACTGTGCCTATCAAAGAATGTTAAGGCACCTTGTTCAGGAGTGCTTCACTCTTAAAGACCACATTGAGGCCTTAATTCAAAAGGGGCAGCTCGACAGTCTCAAGAAAGCATTCAGGACAGCTGAGGCATCCCACATGGAATGGTTAGGAAGAAAATGAGCTAAAAGAGTATCTTGATGAACTACCACCAGACCTTCTTCAGGCAATGTTCTATAACATGATTCAATTAGGGGCCATACCATTGTGACCATCGAGACAACCCAGATGCATTGCTCAAGGGACCAAGCATCTCTGGTGCCCATATCACCAAATACGTGGCCATAATCTGGATATGTTCTTCACCTCCCAAGCCTTGGTGATGGAGAAATTACTAAGAAGGTACTTCACCACCCACATCCCAAAAGATATGCTCAAGCCTTTGAGTCACTAACACAAGAGGTCACTCAAACGCAGACCTCCTGTGACGGTGCACTGCTTGGATTTTCTGAACCCTCCATTTCCCAACCCTGGCAAATCTATAGAGGGCAGAGTAGGATGAAATGTATGAGAAGGGAGGTGGTTCGCCAAACAAGGCAAGCCCCAAAGTAACGTGAACCTAGTGAGCTTATGCCAGAAAAGGAAAGGGGTAAGAGAAGACTAGTACCATGGGCTGCTCGTCTAAGGAGGAGATCCTTCAACCCCCAATTGAGGCGGAGTTCCTCGAGCTCAATCCTCCATTACCGACATTGCGGGATTTCTCCCCGAGTCAGTCTCTTCCAACGACTAAGACCTAGAGCTCAATCAAGAGGGAATTCTTAAGAATTCCTCGGCTCAAATTCCCAACATGTCCTATAAGGGTGACTGTTTGAAGACATTTTTAGCACCTTGATCCCCTGGTCAATAAAGCCTAACAAAACAATGAAAATTTTAACAGTCTCAAGGTAGCTCCAAAACTGGCCAAGATCTTCATAAGGACTCTCAAAAGTCTCTAGCCAAGTTTTGTCGCATTTTGACATGTCGAAGGTAGTGCAAAATGAGAAACAGTTTCGGTAGAATCATTCTCTAGCACCTTGAAACGGAACCTATAACTAGAGCCATATTTTTGGTGTCTCAATTTTTTGTGGGACCATCTCCATTGGATCCATCATGGTTAAAAACCCTTAAGGGTCAAATTTCATCTTGAACGGACATCCCAGGAAGAAGTTATAAGTGAAAGCGTGAAACAGGAGGAGCTACACGCTTTCCCGTGCGACCACCCTGCAACTCAACTCCATTAAAAGGTAGTTACAAGCAGTGACTTTCGACCCTCATCCGAGATCGGATCATGCTCAAACTTGATGGAGCGTGTTCTTCTCATCGAGACAAGCGTTCGAAATGTGGAATGCCTTGCTACGATGCCCGAGCGCAATGAAAAGCAAGAGAGAAGTTGGTGATCTGTAAAGAAAGTGCGGGAAAATCAGCAGCGTCGTGCCTCGCTCGAGCAGCTAAATCACACCCCTCGCGAGCCCAATCAATGTGAAACCAATGCCATCGTGTGCATAAGGTCTAGGATTATCTCTAGTCCGAACCCGTACATGATGAACAGTCGGATTCCACACTCGAAGTTGATGAAGTGACAGCAAATTCCATCACTGAAATTCCAGATACCGGCCAAAACTTCAAAGTTGCAAATCTTCGTCCGGGCATGGAATCAAGTTGCATTTGTTGTCCCACGATCGTTATGGCATGCGCAGTGTGATCCAACAAAGAAATCACAAAAAAAATCAAGGAACGAGCGTACAATTGATCCAAAGTTTCAAGATTCATTCAAATTTCAAGTCACATGATGGTGTCCTAAAAACACGATCCATGGCTTGCAGTTGGTATCAAATCGATCGCCATATTAAGCCCTATAAAAAAACAACCACCTTTCGATCTGACAGGCATCAAAATGACCTTGGATCATCAATGAAAAATTGTGCACGTTCTAGGGCAACGCAGGGACTGTCTTGGAATTCTACAACTTGTTAGAAAGGGGCAAATCTATCATTTTGCACCCTATTTTCTAATTTCTTTTAATTCTCTTATATCTTAATTTTCAAAAATTATGTTTAATTATCCACCCATGTTTGGGCACAATTCTATATATACCATGTACCATCATTGTACGCAAAAGGCTAAAACCCTTCACCAAAGAGAATTTTTACTGAATAGAATTCCCTTTCCTTCTCATTGTTGGGCCACGTTGGGAGAGAGGGAGAGTAAGGATATAGAAACTTTTTGACTGGTACCAGTTAAATTTTCTCTCTCTTCTTTTCTTTCTTCTTCTTCTTCGTTTAAACCTCCCCCAAAGGCCATGCCTGGTATTGGCAGTGCCATGCATGCCGCTTTCTCTTCTTTTTCCCCTTCTTGTGGTTTCACAGGTCGCGCATGGCGATGGCAGCGCCATGCAGGAGCTCCTTTCCCCCTTTTGTTTACGCTTCTCGATCTCTCGTTGAGGTTTGCAGACGACGCTGCTCATCGTTGTCCGCAGGTGTATCCTTCATGTCTCAGTGAGGAATGAGGGTAGTGAAGCTTATTGCCATCCACAGGGGCTTCACACTGCCGCGTGACTATTGCTGGCGACGATATCCATCGCCATCCTCGAAGGGTCGTGGTAATACCCATCACCCTTCGCGAGTTCTCTTTTGCGCCCGACGCCTATCACAGTGCGTAGAATTCTCTTGCTCATCCAGTGCTCATTGTCATGTGCAAGCTCCTTTTAAGCTTGTCTACGTCTATCGCTGTGCGCAATCTTTCCTTGTGCCCCACACCTTTCATCATACTCTTCATGAGGGGTAATCACCGTGTGACTTATGAGAAGTTATCGTCGTGCGCTTCGTCAAAAACTCTCTCTATCTGTAAGAGAAGTGTTACCTTCTCGCATTGCCAACGGTGATGCTTATTGCCGTCTGCGAGTTTCTCCCATGTTCCATATCTAGCGCTGTGTGCCTCACAGGGAGCTATCATCGTGAGCCTCACGAGAAGACATCGCCACCTGCAGGGGACACAGTGTCTTCTCATGATGCCAATGACGAGGCCCATTGTCGTCTAGGTTCTTCCTCCCTTTGCTGTCTCGCTCTCTCTCTCTTCGTTCCCTTTTCTTCTCTTCATTCTTTTCTCTTCTCACTTGACTGAGGGTAGACTTAGCCTCGCACTGCTATAGTGGTCTGGTTGTCGAACAGTACTTGTCATCGTGCTGGTCTTGAGTTCCATGCTCGTCTTGCTGCCACATCATATTAGGATTGTCCTATCAGCCTCGATTTCGAATAATATTGCCATTGTGTGGTCCTGAGTACCATGCCCGTCTTGCTACTATTCTGAATCAGTAACTTTCCAGCTTTCATGCTAGTCTTGCCCATTCATCAAGTTCTCTTTTCTTTTCTATCTTTATTTGAACCATCCTCTCCATCACTCTCTCATGTGAACGTACTTTCCCCTAAGACAAGGGTGGGTCCCTTCGGCCCACTTTTCTTGCAATTAACAATGGTAGTGTTGTGCAGAAAACAAGGTGATCGCAGATCAATGGATGCGATTTCGAACCAGTTAAAGCAGTTGGGGGGCTTTCTTCATGATCTAAGAGGGTGCCCACGCGAGCTAGCCCGAGTAAGTACCGAACCCGCCATAAATTCCTCTCTCATTGATTGGTATACCTGCCCTTGCTCTTGAGCAAGGTTCCTGAGAGAGCGATCTCAAGTCCCAGGTTCACTAGAAACTTGAGAAAGACACCGCCAGATCATCGAGATCTGGAGGGTGAGATCGAGGCACCTAACCAGCTTGGCGACTCCACTGGGGGCTTATTATTGCTTCGTTGGTTCGCTCTTGTTTGTTCGATATGATCTTTTACTTTTTTCCATCTTTTTATTGCACCTGGGTTATTCAACCCATTCATCTGAGTCGGGGACTTTCTTATACTCACACTGTGATTGTCCCAGGGAAGCAAACTACTCAAGCTTCCTTCCCCACACCCCTTCTGAGTTGGGACTCACAGTCCGGCTCCCAGGTTCTTTGCTGGGTTGGTTCGAGAAGGGGCATAAAGGTCCTTGACTCCTTGCTTCCTCGCCCTGGTGGACCTTGCATTGGTAGCACATCTGCCACAACACACAGCACCCACCCTGCTACTAGCAAGTCCGTTGCCAGTCATATTGCTGGGGTACGTCAGAATGCTTCCCTATCCACTCTCATGAAAGGCATTCAAATTGTCATCTCTTCTGAGGTTCGTTGCAAGGCTACCCTTCGAACTCCTTCACTACCCCGAACCTCTACACCTGGAGGCTCGGCACACGGAGGTGGAAATCCTAGGGTCTCCACCCGACACACACACCTAAGAGCTCGTGCCCGACCACTCGAGCCACACCTCGTGGTAACTTTTATGGTACCTCGAACTCGTGTTCAGGGCTAGGCCTTCTCGGGCCAAACCCTGCACAAGTCATGCATCCCACAGCTTGGGGTAGCACCAGTTCGGCATCAGCTCGAGCACATGAGGGCCGACCACTTTTTCTTCCCTCTCGCCATACACAGCTTCACCTTGTGATAGATGGGCTTCTACTTGGTCCCTCATAGACACAAGCTCATGAGTCTCGACCTCTTAAGATCGAACTAGTTGAGCAAACTCGAGCTGACCCCTAAGTCACCCGAACGGCTAACCCAAAAGGTGCACACACATCGGCTTTACAGGTTCCTCCCTGATCGCGGCTAGGGCAGAGTCATGAACCACCTCCTTCTTCTATCACTCCTCTCTCACCAGGCATACATCTCGAGACCTGGTACTCAAAGATCTTCCCTAAGAGTACCAACTAGAGCCAGCCTTAGGTCCCCACAAAGGAATTTGGGGTAACAACTTGATGTCAAAAAGGAGCCTCCAGCCTCTAAGGTAGCGACCTAGGTTGCCCCCTATCCTTGGGACCCATTCTTTGCTCCAGCTAATAGACACGGTCCTCACCTGCTCAAGAAAAGCGGGGCAGTCCAAGCCTCAGGCTCAGTTCTGGAGTGGGGTCCATAGCCGCCCTACGATTAAGCAGAAGAAAGGTCTGCAGATTCTGACCAAAGAAGCTCTTAAAGAAGTTGAGGTTACCACTTTTGGTGGCCTATTGCCTCGTAATCCCCTCTTCCCTATGTGTATCCCAGAATCTAAGCAAGTCCAAGAATACTATTCGGTGATCAGTGCCTAGAAGCCACAGTCCCAAGGCCATTAAGAGCCGGTCCTCACGAGGTCGGCATGCAAGGCTCGAGTCCAGTCGGGGCATGCTCAGCCCATACAGACTAACTTGCAACACACGACTCACCAACCCCGACCATCCATTACTCCACGCGGCTCTGACCATATAGAAGAAACGGTCAGTTTCATGGTGATTAACGACCCAGATGACGCTTAAGAAGAGCGGATGAACAGGTTCAAGGTAATGCTGCAGTCCATCCTAGAAATGATGGAATGTCTAAAAGCCTCCAAGTCCCCTTCTTCTCATCATGAGACCGATTCCCCATCTGGCGAAGAAACAGTTCCCAGGCAAACTCCCCCTCTAGTCTCCCAAGACAGCTCTCCTTCTCGTGGGGTTTCCCAGACCGACATAGATGCCATGGTGCCCCATAACCTAAAGAATAAGGTCCCAGACATGCAAGAGGCGTCGCTCTACCAGAAGTTGTACCCTTCATACATCGACCAAGTGCCTTTTCCTCGAACTATCAAAAAGGGAAGCTCCCCTTGTTCAACGGTACTATGTCCCCTCACCAGCACATTGCTCACTTTCAAGCTGCATGTCGAGAGACGGCAACTAACGGAGGACTCCTCCTCCATCAGATCATCAAAACTCTTGAAGGGCCAGCCTTCCAGTGGTATGCTCAACTGCCTCCAAACTCAGTGCACACCTGGCAGGAAATGGAGCAGTTGTTTTACCAATGCTTCTATGAAGTCCAAAGGAACGTGGAGATCAATGAGCTCCTCACTCTGACTCAAGACCCTGGTGAGCCAGTTGACAAGTTCATCGCCCGATGGAGAGAGCTGACAAGTTTTCATGCTACTCCCATGACTGGAAAAGAAGCTATCCAAATCAACATATGGAACATGCTTCTCGAGATCGCTCTCCATGTCGAGGCTTCCAATCCACCCTCCATGTCAGAGCTCATCTTTAAAGCAGTTCATATTGAAGGTCTGTCTAAGCACCATGGCGAATCTTGTCAATAACCCTCTAGTTCGAACTCCAGCTCAAACAATTGGGGCAACCAACAGAAAGCAGTGATCAGTGCGGCCGTCACTGTGACTGACACTAACAAAGTCGTCCGTCAAACCCTGCACGTCTCCAAGGCACAAACGCCTCAGGACGGGGGAAAGCAGTAGTCCTACAACAAGGTCCAGCCTCTAAAAGCATAAAGCAAAGTGACTTCTTGACCCATCACCTGAACAAGGTGTACCTCTTCAATAAGAAGTGGACTCTTGCACTGCTTTGACTACAACTGAAGCAAAACATTATCCAGCTGCCGGAGGTCAGCACTCGAAAATAAGCTGGACAAGAGACGCACGATAGATACTGTACCTTCCACAAGAGAATAGACCACCCCACTCAGGACTGTTACAAGTTCAATGACACTATCGAAGCCCTTATTAACAAGGGTCTGATAAAGCTTGAAGAGTTAAAGAAAGTGTTTGGGGCAACTGAGGCTTCTCACATAGTGACAATACAAGAAGATGATGCGGCCGCCCAACAATGAATACAGATCTAGCAGAGATATCCCTGCTTCCCCACGACCAAGAAGCCATGTATTGCTAACATGGCTCCAGGTCTCCAAAAGCACCTTGACCGTGTTTGAGCAACAGTCATAATAGCATGTCGAACACTGAATGGTGGACAACAGGGAAGCATGCTTCAGAATGTCCCTGTACCGGTTGAGCACTCTTATGGTCCATGAGGAGTAACCCTTCAAATATTGGTGCTCCTGTTGCACCTACAGGCCAGCAGAAGACCATTTCATGAAAGGGGTTTTCATCATGCTCTTGCCTAGAGTCGGCAAGTCCCCATTTGGAGCTATGTTTCGGTGCATGCAATACAGGAGGCCTATCCCTTCCTCTACACTCACATTATCATCATTGTCTTTCCTCATCACCAATCGGACAGGTCACTAACAAAGGTGACACTTAAAGGCCACCTCGATTCACATAAGCTTTCGGTGAGCCAAATGGGCTAGCCTCTCACCAAGCTTTCATCGATGAATGTCATTGGTGCCGAGCTCCCCTACTTGCGGTAGGTTCTTCACGTTTGGAATATCACCTGAAGGCTGGTCCATTAGATAAAAAAGCTTTGCTACCAGAAGACACTAAGCGGCTGTGAAAAAGTGCGCTCACATGGGTGTACCACCGACTGGTCCCTCTAGGCATATGTCTGGCAAGCTATCGCTGTTTCACAATGAGAGACAGGACTATCTCTATCTGCCGGCTAAGATGGTATCGCCGTGCGCAGAAGGCAGAACTATCGTCATCTCACGACTAGGAGGAGTATCATCGTCTCGGGACTAAAGGGCTATTACCGTCTGTCGAAGTAAAGCACTTGATGTCGCTTGCACTCCAGTTGTTCACACACATCGCATGTGTGGCATAACACTTCCCTTGAAATCTGGGCATGCCGCTTGACAATCGCGACGTGGCCCGATGCCGCGCATGCGGAAGGCAACTGGTCGTTGTCTCACAACCCTTCGTCTCCTTGGGTTCTCACCGACGCTTCCTCTTCTCATTGGGAACTCACTCCGATTCACCGAAACACCTCCCCGCCTACTATTTGTAGTCGGGACTATCGAAAAACCACTGGAATACCCAGAAAGTTTCCCTATGCTATGGATTTCCCTTCTCCCTGTTTTTACACTTCAGCAGTTCACCACAAACTCACTGGAATCCCACTGAGTTTTTCAGTGAACTCCCTGCTACTTCACCTACTCAAGAGAGCCTTGACACCTTTTGAAAAAACCGGCAAGCACCCTGCAAAGGCTCACGATCTGTTAAAGCTCGCTAGAAAAGCTCCCGAAGACCTGTCTACTGCAAATTTGGGCTGGGAAAACTCTAACCGGGAAACTCTCGAAGAAAGCTTCGGCTCTCTTTATCTCTCTCTAAAACTCTCTTCGAATGTTTTACCCTTCAGTAAAACAGTAAAATGAGGTTTCTCCCCCTTTTATACTCAGCAGTGCTAAAAATTGCCCCTCACAAGTTCGAAATGATGCTTCAGTCCAAGCTTGTGACGGCAATAAGACCAGGCCGGAGTGGGCCAAGCCCGAGACCCGAAAGGGTTATCATCGTGTGCTGCATAAGATGCTATTGCTGCGCACCTTCATCAAGGGCTATCGCCATTTGCTTCACCCGAGACAATCGTAGTGCATTGCATAAGATACTATTGCCGCATGCCTTCGTCAATGGCTATCGCCACTTGCTTCATCCAAAGACAATAGCCATATGCTACGTAAGATGCTATCATTGTGCGCCTTCGTCAAGGGCCATCGCCGCCCGCCTTAGCTAAAGACCAACGTCGTGCGCTTCGTCAAGGGCTATCGTCGCATGCCCATCAGGAGTTAACATCATGCGCCCTTCATCAAGAGCCTACCATTGCGAGTGCCATTCAGATCTTAGCGTCGTGCACACGTCATGGCACTCATATTTGGACCTTCATCCTGCATCCCAAGGAAGTTCATTCCTTGCACCCTTGCCTCACTCCTTCGGGAGTTGAGTCCCTAATTACGACTCTTTTCCCCCTGGAGTCACATTCTCCCCACACCATTGTCCATGCCGCATGACCTTAAACATCAGAACCTTGGTCCATGTCGCATAACCTTAAACTGCACAGCCGTGGTCCTGGCCGCTTGACCCCAAGCTGCACTGCCACGATCTAGTTGCACAACCTTAAACTACATGATCCAAACTATATGACCCTAAATTGTAGTGGAGATCTAGTTGCACGACGTTAAAACTGCATGGTCCTAGCCACATGACTTTAAACTGCGTAGCCATGGTCCAAGCTACAAGACCTTAAAATTGTAACACATGTCCCTATAGTAAATGATAAACAACGTGATAGATAATCCACACACATGACTCTTAGTTGCGAAATGGATGCACGCCTTCGCCCGGTGTATTCCATCAACATCCCCAGTCGAGTTAGGCATATGCAAAAGAAAAGGGGAGTCATGCTTACCCTATCAATCTCCTGTGGACCAGTTTCACATAACTCCCTAGTAGGAGTCACACCCTATTATGACCCACTAGCCCCAGTGGAGTTGCATCTGTACTCTGGCCTGTCATTCTCAGCAAAGTTACATGCATACTATTACTCATCATTCCCAGGGAGTAACACTTACCCTCTTAATCCCCCGTGAAGTCGCTTCTTCTCACCACTCTTTGTAGGGCCACCATCTTCATCTAAATATCTTTGCTTGTGTATAACGTCAACTATTTTTATCACCAGGGAGTCAGATTGCTATCCACATACGTGTTTCCCATGCAGCTTCACCTATACAGTGACCCACACCGTGGTCCATGATACATGACCTTAAATTGGATAGTCATGGTCTGTGCTGCATGACCTTAAATTGCACAGTCATGATCTGCGCTGCATGACTTTAAACAGCATAGCCACAGTATAAACTATATGACCTTAAACTGTAGCGGAGGTCTAGTTGCACGACCTTAAACTGCCTAGTCCTAGCTACATGACCTTAAACCATAGTGCACGTCTTGGCCACATGATATTAAATTTCTCCTCACAGGTCCAGAAGGCATGACCTTAAAGACGTCCCATCATATGCACACACCCATTTTGCGTTCATTTTCATGCACGTTTTCTCTAACCAACCCATTCGTCTGTGCGCACCACCTTCATTGCTTCCCCAGTGAACCCACTCACTTCACTCCCACTATTCATCATTCCCCAGTGAGTCTCACCCTTGCTCAGAAAATGGTGAATCATCTCGCCATCCATACTTGTCATCAAGTAGTGGGTCACCACTTTTCACCCACCATTCATACACCTTCCATCTTTCATAGGTAGCCTTGTGCCATCTCCCCAAAGTGAGTCAAAACCACCACCAAACTCACTTTATGGCATCCACAGATTGCCATTCTTCACCACTCTTGTCCAGCTGTATGACCTTAAACTATAGTGCACGTCCCGGCTGCATGACGTTAAAAGGCTTCGCACAGGTCTCGAAGGCATGACCCTAATCATGCTTAGACAACAAAAAAATGGGCATGGTGTAAACCTGGACAAGGGAACGCCATGAGTAAAAAGGACAGGTGGGCATGATCACCAAACCATGAGTAAAAGAGTTCCTTGAAAACAAAAACTTAGGCACAGTGAAAACCCCAAAGGGCACCGTGAGCAGAAATGGATGAAAATGGTGGACATGGTCGCAAGGTCATGGGTAAAAGAGCCTGAAAATCAAGGAAGTTGGTGAAAACTGTCTTTATAGTGCCACTTCCTCTGAGGAAGTGAAACCCGTAAAAGGGCACTTGGACCGACAAAACAGGTTGATGCAGCACCATAGCCTCAACCGACACACAATTGCCAAACAGTCATAATCCTAAATGGCGAGGTCTACCCCAAATCTTCAATTGCCAGCATCCAATCACAACACAAAATGGCTCATCCGAGAGTGAGAGCCTCAAAAGGTCCCCCACACTTCACCTCCTAAAAAACATGAGTCCTTGACGGTGAGGAAGACGATTGAAAGATCCCTTCAAACTGCTAAAGATCCCCACGAAGGCAAGATATTGACGAAGTCAGGGCCTAACATGTCAAAGACTTTAGGGTAATGTCTCGTCATGAGATCACCTCGCCTAAAACCTTCCTTAGCCAACAGGTCCAGATTTTCTACTAGACCCGACAGGATGGGGCCCACGAGGCCGTCGCACTGAAATTCCCTCTAGTTGATAGGCCCAGATTTTTGGGATAGGTCAGAAGCCCCCGATTGGACCGTGCTAGATGGGACCTACAGAGATACCCTGATCATCAAAAGCAAACATGGTGTAGCAGCAAACAATGCCATCCAAAGGTTCATAGCACTTGGCCTTCAGATAGGCCCGATTATGACCAATGAGGTCCCTACAAAATCCTCAAGCTAATAGAATCATGAATAGTCCCTAGAGGGTGAGGACTTCAACAAGATCCCTCAAAAGTCTATTCTCCCCCTAAAGTCTCCATGGATGCATCTGTACATTGCATCCAAACATCGGAGCATCCTTTACGAATGTTGTCCCTCTCATTTCTCATGAAGAATAACATTCGGTGGGGCAAGCTGTTTGAAGACATTTTTCAGCACCTTGGTCCCCTGGTCAATAAAGTCTAGCAAAATAGTGGAAATTTCGACAGTCTCATAATATCCCCAGAACATGCCAAGATCTTCATAAGGACTCTCAAGAGTCTCCTAACATGTTTCGTCACATTCCGGCATGTCTAAGGCAGTGTAAAATGAGAAACAGGTTCGGTATAATCGGTTTTTCACACCCTGAAATGGACCCTATAACTAGAGCTATATTATTGGTGTCTCAATTTCTAGTGGAACCACTGCCAATGGATTCGACATGGTTGAAAAGCCCCAAGGGTCAAGTTTTGGCTTTAACGGACATCTCAGGAATAATTTATAAGTGAAAGAGCAAAATAGGAGTAGCTGCACGCTATTCCAGTGCGGCCACCTTACAACTCAACAAGGGCAGTCGTGACTAGTGACTTTCGATGCTTATATATCCTTCGTCCAAGATTGGATTGTACTCAAACATGATGGAGTGTGTTCGTGTCATCGAGACGAGCAATTAAATATGTGGAATGCCCCGTGACAATGCCCGAGCATGAAGAAAAGCTAAAGAGAAGTTGCTGCTCCATGAAGAAAGTGCAAAAAAAGCAGCAGCGTCGTACCTCAAGCGAACAACCAAATCACACCACTTGTGAGCCTAATCGACGTGAAACCAATCCCATCGCGTGTGTAAGGTTTTGGGTTATCTCTAGTCTGAACCCTATACATGATGAACGGTCGAAATCCACACACGAAGTTGACGAAGTGACTACAAATTCGATCGCTGGAATTCTAGACTCCAGCCAAAACTTGAAAGTTGCAAAATCTTCATCCGGGCATGAATCGAGCTGTGTTTGTTGCCCCGTGATCGTGATGGCATGCTCAGTGTGATTCAGTGAAGAAATCATGAAGAACATCAAGGAACAAGCATACAATCGATCCAAAGTTTCAAGATTCATTCAAATTTCAAGTCACATGATCGTGCCCTAAAAACATGATCCATGCTCAAAGTTGGTATTAAATCGATCGCCAAGTCGAGCCCTATAAGAAAACAACCATCTTTTGATCAGACAAGTATTTGAATGACCCCGGATCATCCATGAAAAATTATGCACATTCTAGGGCAACACATGGACTGTCTTGGATTTCCACAACTTGTTAAAATGGGGTAAATCTATCATTTTGCATCCTATTTTCTAATTTCTTTTAATTCAGTGAAATCTTAAGTTCCAGCAATTAGGTATAATTGTGATCATCCACACATGTTTGGGCACAATTCTATATATACCACGTACCATCATTGTATGTAAAAGGGCTTGAAACCATTCACAAAAGAGAATTTTTACTAAATAGAATTCCCTTTCGCGCTCATTGTTGGGTCACGTTTGGAGAGAGAGAGTAAGGAGAGAGAAACTTTTGGATCGATAGCCCTAGGCTCAAGGTAATTTTCTCTCTCTTCTTTTCTTTCTTCTTGTTATTCTTCTGAGCCTCCCTCAAAAGCCATGCATGGTACTGGCAGTGACGTGCATGCCTCTTTCTCTTATTTTTCCCCTTTCTTTGGTTTCACAAGTCGCACATGGTGATGGAAGCACCATGCGTGAGCTCCTTTCCCCCTTCTGTTTATGACTCTATCTCTCGGTGAGGTTTGCAGATGGCGCTGCTCATCGCAGTCTGTAGGTGTATCCTCGACGTCTCAACGAGGAACGCGAGTAGAAAAGCTTATTGCCGTACGTGGGGGCTTCATCCTACTGCGTGACTATTGTAAGCGACGATGCCCATCGTCGTCTATGAAGGGTCGTGGCAAAACCCATCACCATCCACAAGCTTCTCTTTTCCGCCAAGTGCCTATCACCATGCACAGGCTTCTCTCGCTCGCTCGGTGCCCATAACCGTGTGTAGGCTCCTTTCGTGCCTCTCTACGTCTATCGCCATGTGCAGTCTTCCCTTGTGCCCCATGCCTATCGTCATGCGCTCCATGAGGGGTTATCACCGCGTGACTTATGAGAAGTTATCGCCGTGCACCTCGCTAGAAGCATCATCGTCTACAAGAGACATGTTGCCTTCTCATGTTGCCAATGACGATGCTTATTATCGTCCACGGGTTTCTCCCGTGTTTCACGTCTAACGCTGTGTGCCTCACAGAGAGCTATTGCGGTGAGCCTCACCAGAAGCCATTGCCGCCTGTAAGTGACACAGTGTCTTCTCATGATGCTAATGGCGAGGCGCATAGCCTTCTAGGTTCTTCCTCCCTCTACAGTCTTGCTTTCTCTCTTTTTGTTCCCTTTTCTTTCTCTATTCTTTTCTCTTCTCACTTGATTGATGGTAGACTTGGACTAACATTGCCATAGCAGTTTGGTTGTCGAGCAGTATTGTCGTGATGCTGGTCTTGAGTGTCATGCCCGTCTTGCTACCACATCAGATTGGGACAGTCCTATCGGCCTCGATTTTACGTAGTAATGTCGCCGCGCTGGTCCTAAGTACCATGCCTTGTCTTGCTACTACTTCGAGTCGATAACTTTCTAGCTGCCATACTAGTTTTACCTATTCATCAAGTTCTCTTCTCTTTTCTATCTTTATTTGACTCCATTACTCTCTCATGTGAACGTATATTGCCCTAAGACAAGGGTGGTTCCTTCGGCCCACTTGTCTTGCAAATTAACCATAGTAGTGTTGTGCAGAAAACAAGGTATCCCATGTCAAGGGAGGCAATTCCGAACCAGCTAAAGCAGCTGAGGGCCTTTCTTCATGAACTAGGAGGGCGCCCAGGCGAGATAGCCCGAGTAAGTCCCCAACCCACCTTAAATTCTCTCTCATCGGTTGGTATACCTGCCCTTGCTCTTGAGCAAGGTTCCTAAGAGAGCTATCTCAAGCCCGGGTTCACTAGAAATCTTAGATACATGCCGCCTGATCATCTAGATCCGGAGGGTGAGATTGAGGCACCTAACCAGTGATGACATTAAGAGCAGCCCTCAACAGTCAAAGCAGGATAAAGACCTTAAAGATCCCCTACACACATGCAACAAGGGTGACAACATTAAAAGCACCACCCAATGGCCGAAGCAGGGTAAAGACCTAAAAGATCTCCCGGCCACATCTAAGTCCGGTGACGGCTTTAAAAGCTACCTGGTTCGGTCCAACTCAAGTGATGACCTTAAAATCTCTCTCCCTTCTTCTATCTCTAATCCTTCTACCCCTTCATCTTTCTCTAACACGTCTTTTGAAGGTCTGACTTTTTGAATGCCCAGACTTTGAGGCTTTTGACAAAGAACTAAAAAGCTGCAACATCACCAGGAGGCATAAAAAACAGTTGAAAAAGATGGTGGCCCAAGCCTTTAGGTTCTTGACAGTCACCGACACCTTGGCGTCTAAAGCCAACAAGAAGTCTCTTCGTGTTATTGAGGAGCGTATCTAGCAAAATAGGAACCCAAAGCCTGAGAAATCCTAGTGGCCTCTTAAGCCTGATTTCGAGCAGCTATTGAGAGGGTTGAGCAAGCAGAGCTTCCACTCTCATGAAGCATGTCATATGGTGCAGATCTTTGAAACAACGACCAATGCTTACCAAATTAGTCTAAAGTCGGGGAGGAGGTTATAGCCGCCCATATAAAAACTAAACATCTTAAAGTATTCTGTGTTTGAACACATTTTTCAGCACCATGGGTCTCCGATGCGGAATAAAAAGGGAAGTCGCTCAATAAAGCTTGGCAAACAGTGAAAATTTTGACATTCTCATAATAACCCCAAAACAGGTTAAAATCTTCATAAGGACTCTTAAAAACCTCTTGCCAAGTTTCGTCGCATTTTGACATCTCAAAGGCACTGCAGACAGAGAAATAGTTTCAATAGAGGCAGCCTCTAGCACCCTAAAATGAACCCCCGCAACTAGAACTATATTTTTAGTACATCAAAAAGTTGTGATACCACTGCTATTGGAGCCAGCATGGTTGAAAACCCCAAGGGGTCAAATCTCAACTTAAACGGACAATCCAAGAAGAAGTTATGAGCAAAACAGTAAAATAGGAGGAGTCACACACTATTCTCGTGCGACCACCTTGCAACTAAACTCCATTCTAGGGGCAATCACGAATAGCATCTTACGGCATCCATATCTCATTTTCCCGAGTTATATCGCACTCAAATTTTGTGAGCATGTTCATCTCGTCAAGACAAGCGTTTCGATATGTGGCACGTCCTGAACGACGCTCGAGCAAGAAGAAAATCTAGTGAGAAGTTTTTGATCCGTGAAAAAAGTTACAGAAAAATCAACAGCGACACACCTCTCTCGAGCGGTCAAATCACAGAGCTCACGCATCGGATTGACACGAGACTAATTCCATCATATGCATAAGGTCTAAGGCTATCTCTGGTCTGAATCCCGTACATGATGAACAGTTGGATTTTTCATACGAAGCCAATAAAGTGATTGTAAATTCCAATGCCGAAATTCCAGATTCTGACCAAAACCCAAAAGTTACGAAATCTTCGTCTGGGCGCGAAACCGAGCTGCGTTTGTTGCCACGCGATCGTGACAGCACGCTCAGTGTGATCCAGCAAAGAAATCATGGAAAAACATCAAGAAACAAGCACACTATTGATTTTAAGTTTTCAAGATTCATTCAAATTTCGAGTCGCATGATCGTGGCTTAAAAACATGATCCATGGCTCGAAGTTGGTATCAAATTGATCGCCATGCGGAGCCTTATAAGAAAACAATCATCTTTCAGACAAATGGGCACCAAAGCAACCCCAGATCATCCACAAAAGATCACGCATGTTCTAAGACAGCAACATGGACTGTTTTAGAATTTCATGAATTGTTAGACAGAGGCAACTCAGTCATTTTACACCCTATTTTTTTTTTAATTCAAATCAACCTTACTTATCTTCAATTAGGGTTAGTTTTGGGTGATCCACCCACCCATGTTTTAACCTAGTATACAAATAGACATTACCTATCATTGTAAAGGGATGGATCAAAATCTTTCTTTTGGACTCACAGAGACTCTTTCAATTAATACAAATTCTTCTTTCAAGAGCACGAGTTGGGTCATGTTTCTTTTTTGGAGAGAGAGAGAGGAGAGAGAATGTTTTGAGCGATGCCTCTCCCACCTTTAAGGTATTTTCTCTCTTCCCTTCTTCTCTCTCTGATTTTCTTTTTCTCTTCTTTTATCTCTTCTATTCTTTCTTCTTCTCTCTCTTCTTCTCTTTCTTTTTTGTCCTCTCTGCTGAGTCTTCACAGAAGCCATGCATGGCAATGGCAGTGCTGTACATGCCTCTTTCTTTCTTCCTCCTCCTATGACTACGTTGGTCGTGCATGGCGATGGCAACACTATTCATGATCTGTTATCTCTCTTTCTTCATTCGTTTCTTTTCCTAAAATTGGTTTGCGCATGGTGTTAGTTGTCATTATGCGTAATGCCATCTGAAGGGGCACACGATGAGCCAAACCGTGCTCAACAATGGGTCGTGCTCCTCTTTCGGTTCCAAGATTGGCATCACGTGCGATGATGTGCATAACCGACCGCAGATTATATCTCTTTCTTCTTACAGGTCGCAGACAGCGATGCCTATCGCTGCCCACTGGGGTTTCTGTGACAACCCAAAATTTTCTTAGCCTGTTAGAATGCATGGTGGGATAAGCTATGAAGAGAAGAAGTGGTCAGCGCCGGCTGAGTTGTGGGCAGCACCGACTGAGTTGTGGGAAGCGTCGACAGAGTTGTGCGTAACACTGCCTAAGTTGTGGGCAGCGTCGGCTAAGTTGTGGGCAGTGCCGACTGAGTTGTGGGCAGTGCTGACTGAGTTGTGGGCAGCACCAACTGAGTTGTGGACTACGTCGGCTGAGTTGTGGCCAATGTCAGCTGAGTTGTGACCAGCGCCAATTGAGTTGTGGGCAGAGCCGGCTGAGTTGTGGGAAGCGCCGGCTGAGTTGTGGCCAGCACCGGCTGAGTTGTGGGCAGCCCCGACTGTGTCTCTGATGTGCGTGGATTATGAGTGCCACTTGTCCCTTGCTTATTGTTTGGTGTGCCGTGAGTTGCCACTTGTTGACCATGTGTGCCCATGCATGCCACTGTCACTTGTTGCCTTTTCCTCATTTATAAATAAAGCCCTCCTCAATTCTTTATGAGCTTTTGTGCTTCCCTCTCCCTCTCCCACATTCTCTCTCTCTCTCTCTCTCTCTCTCTCTCTCTCTCTCTCTCTCTCTCTCTCTCTCTCTCTCTCTCTCTCTCTCG